>BDJD01001214.1:289666-318607 GCA_002564525.1 Rosa multiflora
GATGCTCGCCGAAAACTGGAGCTGAGATCAGGGAGGAGGAAAAGAAGGCCGAAGAGCAGAGAGGAGGGAGAGGAAGAAGAGGGAAACAGAAAAGAGAAAGTAAATAAATAAAAAAAAAAACAAAAGAGAGAGAACAAATAAAAAAAAGAGGAAAAAAGTTTTTTTTAAAAAAAGAGAAAAAAGAGTAGGAAAAAAAAAAGAGAAAAGAGGGTTAAAAAAAACAGAGAACAAATAAATAAATAAAAAAAGAGAAAAGAGAGTTAAAAAAAAGAGAGAGAAAAGAGTAAAAAAAAAAAGAGTAGGCAAAAAAAAAAGAGTAGGAAAAAAAAAGAGAGAAGAAATTAAAAAAATAGAGAAAAAAAAGTAGGAATAAAAAAGAACAAATTAAAAAAATAGAGAAAAAAGAGTTAAAAAAAAAAGAACAAACTAAAAAAATAGAAAAAAAAAAGAGTTAAAAAAGAGTAAATTTTTTTTTTTTGGGTCAATAAGGGTAAAATAGTCATTTACTGTTGAAATAGTGCCACGTCAGCAAGATAACAGATTTTTTAACGGAAAATTGACGGCAGGGACTTTTTAGATGAAATTGGAAAGTTCAGAGACTTTTTAGGTGAAATTGAAACGTCAGGGACTGAAACGTCGAGACCCTATAAGTATAGGGAGTAAACAGTATTTTGTCCATGATTAAAACATAAAGATTTACTACTCTGACAACAAATTTGTTGTCACACTTGTTAAATTGTCCATAAACTAGTAAATAGGTTGTAGGTGGAGTAATTACTGCAATTAGAACAAAAATTATTGTTTTTACACCAATTGTTGTAGTTTGTGGTAAATTGCATCAACTGAAAGTAATTAAAACTTCGTCGATGGAAATTACATAATATATTACTTAAATTACGCAAGGGAGAACTTCATTACACCAATGAGAACATACGTGCTTTTAGTGAAAATATAATGGTATACCTATATGATAACACATTGTCGTAACATTTGTAAATTTGTTCAAAGAATGGTAATAATAAGTTGTACATGAAGTAGTTACTACATCTAAAACAAAGATTATCTATTTTTACATTAATTATTGTGGTGGTTGTAAAATGCATGTAAAAAGAATTATATTTGGTTAAGAAAAATACTAATGCTACAATTAATTAGTAATAAAAACTTTTCTTTTTTTTTTGAGAAGCTGTCAACTTAAATAAATTAGGAGGTAAACTCCTTGGAAAGTACATCAACAATACAAGCTGGAGGCTCTATGCCCCAAAATAAAGAACTAGAAGAAGAACAAGCAAAATAAGCTAAAGTATGAGCCACAACATTGGCTTGACGATAAGCATGAGTAAAGTAAGAACCCGGCATCTGCTGAAGATTAAAGGTAATGTCATCATACACACGACCAATGAAGGAAGTATGGGGAATGACTCTCTGCTTAGTAGCATGAAAAAGAGTAAGAGAATCGGTCTCAAAGGTAACTGCAGAGAGACCTCGATGAATAGCAAGTGAGACTGCCTCCCTCCCTGCTAAAGCCTCAACCTGTTCTGAAGAAAATACATGGGATACTGGAGCATAATAAACACCTAAACATCTCCCCCTATCGTCACGAATAATGACTCCAATACCCCCAGTACAGGTATCTTTGTAGAAAGCACCATCAACATTAATCTTCACCCACCCTGCACTGGGAGGTTTCCAAGGAACTACTCGCCGACTCCCTCCACCCTATTTAATTAAAAACTATTTAATTATACTAATTCCGTGAGCCTAGAAGAAGAGTTTGAGATTCTCTTATCCTACGTCTCCACAAAACTTGGACCGTGCTTACGTTTTTTTTTTAAAGATCTCCTAGCCTTCTCGTCTGGCGGCGCTCATCGGTGGTGGTTCACCATGCCGATTGGGCTGCTGCCAGATAGGTTTTGAAAGCTATGCCGGTAGTCTCTTGAGTGCGGTGTGGCTCGAGGCTTTGTGCGGAATGGGTGATGATGGAGCCTGGGTTTTTCAGATTGTGCAGGTGGTGCTTGTTGATGGCTTCCATGACCTATGGCGGTGGGCATCTTCGGTAGGGAATCTCCTGGACCTGTGACGGCGTGGCCATGGCGGTTTTCCTGCAGATTGGTGGGGCGGCGGGGCTTTGGTGGTCTGGGATGATCGCTGGGGCGACGTGGCTATGGGGAATCTGCTCGGAATGTTGTGGCGATGTCTGGGCGGTGTTTCTGCGCGGTTTCGTAGGGGAGGTTGCAGCGGTGGTCGATGGTTGGAGGTGGGAAGAAGTGGCAGGCTCGGGTCACCCTTTAGCTGCTGGACCTTGAGCTGGGCCCATTCTCTTGGGACTGCTCTTTATTTGGGCTAGGGTGTTTTTGCCCTAGGCCCATCCTATGTTTTTTAATTGATCTAATTATAATAAGGTTCCGTTTTCAGGGACAATCTACGCACCTTTGTGCATCTAGTTTTAGTATTTAGTCTTGGTCTTGTCGACTCAATTCTCAGTGTCTCTAGTTGTACACCAATTGAGATCTCTAGGCGACTAGCTTTACTGGTTATGAGTTAGGTTGGGAAGGCAGAATTTTTCTAGCGCCTCCGGCGTAGTACCAAAGGGGGATCCCGCTATGTCTAGGTATTTGATTGTACTTTGAGTAGGTTTATTTCTATGTACCACTGTGGGTACTACCACTAGCTTCTTACCTGTCTAGATGGCAACGGAAGGGTATGTAACGGCTTATTCTGGCTTTTGATAAATATATATTCGTTTCACTGGCTCTTTTTCAAAAAAAAAATTCTGTGAGCCTAGATAAGAATTTTTTTGTTTTTAATAAGTAAAAAACGTAATTGTCAATAGTATAATTGTTAATTGATAATCAAATATTAATTGGCTAATGATAAAATTAATTAGTAATAAATATTATTTAACTAATAGTGATTGGCTAAGGACTAAAAATGTTGCTAAAATTTTAAATATTTTAGACCATTGAATATATTACTAATAAATAGTCTAAACTATTTAACAAAATACACCCGAAAAGCTTTCTTTCCTGATCTTCCATGTAATTGTAAGAAACTGAGAATGGAGGAGAAAGAATGGTTGTTGTGTTTTTGGTTGGTCCATTCCATAACAAACTGGTTTGGTGAGACTGACCAAGTCACTCTACTCAATACATCCATGTGCCAATTTCGCGCATAAGCATGCAGCAGCGCTAGCCTCTGAGTTAGTGTTTGCTGACAGAAACCCAATCCTTCACGGCTTCACTCCTTTTGAGTCTCATATCTAATTCATTCATTTCCAATAAATCAGATTCAATAATTAACTCCTTCATGGGTTGCCCTATTGCCATATGTTGCTCTGATGATTTGATTAACAACCACCCTTCAAACTTTGACATGCAAGTTAGTTGGTGCTGGATAGGTCGCAATGATCCAATTGTCTTTGTCAGTGTTATTTTCTAAAGAAAGGTCTCTTTCAGTTGAGAAAGAACCAATATTTGTGATATTATTCTGGGGGCACTCCACAGTGATGGGTTTAAGTTTCATTACGGGCTAAAGACAAAAAGTCACTGCCTTTCATCATGAAGATTATATTATTTCTCTGGAGAAACATAGACTATCAAATTACTAATTAATTATCTAGCTTTTGCAGATTAATGGAATCTGTAGTATTGGAATCTTACCTGTGGCAGCTTGCAGCCCAGCATACGTTGCTTCTGGATCGGTTATCTTTGAGTTAGGGATTGGAAAAACACCTTAAACTCTTTCTTTTGAAGAAATTGAAGTAAGAACGATTGTTTTTATTGTTTATCTCTAAATCCATAAATAGTTAAGTCTAAATCCGTAAATAGATAAGTGGATGCAAATTATTAACTATCGCAACCCTAAATGGAATTGAAATTCTGCTAGGGAAATGATCTGCATATACACACAAAATCTTATAGTCCTTTTACACCCATGTATTCTCATTTGTTTACTAAGGAATATCTAGTGATTTTTTGTTTCGATGGCATGGAATGATGGAATATCTAGTGATTGATTGCTTACAATCAAACAAAATCATTATGTGTCCGAAGAAATGAATACAAATAATATATGCATCTTTTATCTTCTCTCATTCATATTGACTTTAAAGGAATCAGTACTTTGATTATTGGTAGGGATTATCACTTCATTATTAAGGTAGGGATTAGTACTTATAACTCATTCTAGATAGATTGACTTAAACCATTTTTACAATCGTTTACATTCCTAAATATAATTAAGATAAAGTTGTATCAACCCTTAGAAAAGAAACAGAAAGGAAAATGAAAGAGACCGAAAGGAAGAACATGATGAGATTGTTCATGCATGCCAGTAAGAATTGATAGTTTGGGACGCCAAACATACGACTGAAACGAATCGACATTGACGGAGTTGGCCCGTCCTCAGATTTGTGGTATTAAGGTGTAATCACCAATAACAATTGCTGCAGTGCCGGTCCTGACATTTTAGAGGTCTGAGGCGAATAATTAAATTGTGGCCTCATATAAAAAAATCATATAATCGAACAAACTTATATATATATATATATATATATATATATATAAATTGAATCCCTACATTAATAGTATTGCAAAAAATAAAAATAAAAATAAAAAAATAATAAGGTGTTCAATTCTAAAATAATTTTTCTCGTAGAAGTTGAAAAAATAAAAAAGAACAAAATATATTTAAATATTACAAAAGAAACCAATGAAAAACAAAGGGCAAATACCTTAGTATTAAATTTCAAAATATTCTTTCCATAGAAGCTGGAAAAAGAATGAACAAAAAACATTTAATTACAAAGAAATTAATTAAGGAAAAAAAAACAAAAAAAAAGTGGCTACTACGACTCGAACCTTGGTGCTGCCTAAATTAATTAAGCAAAACTCTATCACCGCTGCACTAGCGCAGCCCCATTGCTTGATATGGGTAAAAGTAAAATATATAATTATACAACATATATATGTAAAATTAAAAAAAAAAAAAAAAAATTTGGCGGAGGCCCACCGGAGACCGGCGATTGCCTCAGGTAGCAGCCCTCAGGGCCGGCCCTGAATTGCTGGCAAATATATAGCTTAATCAAATTTACTTATAAATATTTGATAGAAACCAACATGCGCAATTTTATTGCATGAATCTGAATGCAATTTTCATTTGCTTATTCAAAATAAGAATCATCATCTCTACGAAAGGAAATTATATAACCTTATGAGGCCCTATGTTCCCAAATGAGTGTCCTACTTGAACAATTAGTGATTGGCATTCAACCAGAAACTAAAAGAAATCCACAAGCTAGTGGACGAAATTAATCACTGCCTACATCTATTTTTGGGTGCTTTGAATCTTTGATGATCCACTATGATAGTGTGTCTTTTTTATATAAACATAATTGATTTCTTCCACAATGAAAGATGAATGAGGTTACTTGCAAGATTGGAATGCTTAAAATTAAGGATTCTAGTTGACATGTCCCACGCCACAGATACCTTTCTTGTCGACTTATATATCCTCCAATCAAAGAATTGCCGTTGCCAATTATCTAAGAGAAAGGAAACGAACAACACCCAAGATTCCAATCCCTCCTAATCAATGCTTCCAAGACAGATTGCTTTCTCCCTAGTTACAGCAAGAAATTATTGCTTGCATCATTATTTTAAGTTCTTTTCCATTGTTTAATAACATTGATTCTAAAATACTTGAAAAAACAAAATTGTTACGTTTATGAATGTATCTCTGATACTTCATGTTAATAAGAGTTTAATACTCTGAAGTTTCTATTTTCAGATCTAGGACTAGAAAAACAGTCAAAACTTAAAACTTACATGCACAAAAATAATTTCTTGATGGAACGATGGGGCAACAAAGAGTTTAATATCTGATGGTGTTGATCCCATCTATCGAAAAGTCTACACATTATGACATTAATATCTCTGGATTTGCTGTAATTAAGCTATTAGCTTACATGTCATTTTCCTCGTCTCTATTTCTAGTCATGTACACTTCATTCTCACACATGGGAATTCAGCATCATTTAACCTTAAAGCCACCACAAATTAGTCAAATATGTAAGGTGAGCTAACATAATCCTGAAAATGCATCATTGGCAGAAGCTTACATAATAAAACTACCAACAGAATGCTATTCAGAAGTCCAAGAACATCAGCGTAGAATGAATCCATTGGTTTTGCAACTGCTTTTCAACACCAACCTTATTTCTTTCATGCGGAAGGAAGAAGATAAATATTTTGTGCACATTTTTTTTTGGCCAATCTTATATGCATATTCACCGACCAAATTTTACATTGTAGTGTCATGTTTCCATAATTTCTCTTAAAATTTCTTTTCTTGATTGTAAATGTCTATAATTTTAGAATTTCGTCCAATTAAGATTGGTTTTGCTCCTCTAACAAAAAATTTTGAACACGTAGCTTGTGGGATAACCCTTGCATGATCTCAATCACAAAAAAAAAAAAAAAAATCTCTAAAATCGTTGTGGCTAACACCATCCCGTGCAATAATAAAAATTAGTCTAAAAAAGGCCCAGAATTGGTGCCCCATGCAAGCATTACTAAACTTTTGAAATCCATACAGAATTGGTTATTACATTGGAATAATCAATAAGCTAATTACTCCAAAGTCCAAAGCATAGATACTATACTTTGCTTCAAAGCACCCAAAATTATAAAGAATACTCTTTTACAAAAAACCCATGGCTGAATTAATTTGCAACAAATCAAAACCAAAATCCAATGCTTAATAAATTATAATAAACTCATCTCCTCGACTCCTCCATAAGAAGAGGAAGAAGTAGTGTGTAAGGCTGTAAGCCAACAAACAACTCCCATACCCAAAGACCCACTCTCTCCCTCTCCTTCTCTCAGCCACAACAAACCACCCTATCAATGGCGTAGACAAACACCCAAATCAAAAGCAACGCTTGCGTGCTTGAAACCATTGGAATGAGGTTTTAAATCCCAAAAAAAAAAAAAAAAACCCATATCGAAAACTCTATCTCCTCCTCAAGATTTTAGACACTGACATAGTACTAGAGTGGAACAGAGTAGGGTGAAACAGAGGAAAACAGAGTAGGGTGAAACAGAGAGAGAGAAGGGTTGTGTGTGTGTGTGTGGTAATGAAAATTGGGCATTGTGTGAATTGTCAATCTGGGAAAAGCGGGAGAGTTTCTGTTCGAGGGTTTGTTCGACTGTATCCATGAAATCACGTCGGTCCTGGCTTTTTCTGCGCACAGGATGAGTGATTCAGCTTACAGAGTCGAAACGACGTCGCGCCTCGCGCAATGGAGGATCGACAACTTGGCTTCCTGCACCTATAGGAAATCTGATCCTTTCAAGATTGGCAAGTGGAATTGGTGAGTCAAAATCTAAACATGTCTTTCTGTTTCAGACCCTGTTTTTGGGCAAGTTACCCTGTTTCTGCTTTTCACTTGCTCTGTTCAAATTGATGATCTTGGAGCTTATCAAGAATAGTGTTAATCTAGGATAACCCAGTAAAGTTTGTATCATTTATCTTACTGTGTGATTAAATTTCTAACCTTATTGATTGGTAAGTGGAATTGGTGTCTCACAATCCTGCAATGAATCCTTTCTGAAATTTGTCCTGTTCAACTTAATGATTTTTATGTTATGAGGGTGAGATTAAATTTCAAACCTTCTGGAATTTGGGAAATTTGTCATGTTTCTGCTTTTCATCAAGATACTTGCTTTGTTTAAAGTGATGATCTTGAGGCTTCAGAGCCCTGCAAGATTAGTGTTAATCTAGGCAAACCCGTAAAATTTTGAATCATTTCTATTCCTCTATTCATATATTGGAGTGTGGATAAATTTCTAACCTTCTGATTATCTGGAAAATTTATTCTGTTTTAGCTTTTCTTCAAGATTTTGTTCCAATTCATGATCTTGAAGCTTGAAAGTCATGCGAGATCGGTACTAATCTAGGATTACCATAAATCCATTAGCTTTGGCTCGTTTAAATTCACTATGGAAATTGAATTTCTAATCCCCTGATTATTATCTGAGAAATGTGTCGTCTTTCTGCTTTATATATTTTCTGGATGTAAGTGAACTCTAATCTTGTTTTTGTTTTTATTTCGTTTCCTGGGTGAATTGAAGGCACTTATCTGTAGAGAAGAACAAAGTATTGTTTGTGAAATTGTATCCAGAGGTATCAAATTTAACTAGAGAAAACCCTCCCATTGCATCTTTCGTCATTCGAGTGGTCTGTTCTGTGGGTGATCGCAAAGCCTTAACTCATCCAGGTAAACCTTCAAATTAGCGATGCTTCTCTAATTAGGACCTTAAAATTTTGATTTAAAGGACTCGTTTATGTTTTCAAGGTTTGCCAAGTTGTTCTTTAGTACAGTTATTTGATTACTTGTGTTACATTCATGCAGAAATTACAGATAAACAGCTCAAAACCAATGAGGATTTTGTTTGGGGAATTGAAGTTCCCTTAACGGGAAAATTCATCATAGATGTTGAATTCCTTGATTTGAAAACTTTCCCTCGAGACGTAAGCATTCTATTCTTGCTATCATGAAGACTAGTAACTAGAAATCTAGCTGTTTACTATCATCTCTTCAATGAAGCTAACGGATTCACATTGTTCTGACAATTTGGTACTATATATATAGGGTGGAGAACCTTCTTCCATCTGGGCTGAAGGATTGACACAAAAACGATCGCATGCAAAAGCTCTCGCATCGCTCAGTCGAATGTTAAAAGAAGGCATCCACACGGACATTATAATAAATGCATCCCATGGAAGCATTGGTGCTCATCGTGCAGTTCTTGCTGCAAGATCACCTGTTTTCCAGAGCATGTTTTCACACGACCTCAAAGAAAAAGAACGCTCCACCATAGACATATGTGACATGTCAATTGATGCTTGTCAAGCTTTTCTAAATTATATGTATGGGAGCATCGGGCAAGAAGAATTTCTGACTCACCGACTGGCACTTCTTCGTGCTGCTGATAAGTATGACATTTCCGACCTCAAAGATGCATGCCATGAGAGCTTATTGGAGGATATTGATGCAAAGAATGTGCTTGATAGGCTCCAAAATGCATCTCTATATGAACTGCCGAGATTGAAAACAAGCTGCATGCGGTATCTTGTGAAGTTTGGTAAGATATTTGACATCCGCGATGATTTCAATGCATTCTTGCTATGCGCAGATAGGGAATTGATAGCGGAAATCTTCCATGAAGTTCTTAATGCCTGGAAAGGTTTCTGAAGCCTACAACAACATGATGCTGTATCTTAATACGTCCATGAAAATATGGGTTGTTAGTAAACGAGTGTGCAGGATTTGCTGTCCTGATGATTCTTTAGTCCAGATACTGAATTTGTTTGCATCTCGAAGTACATATATATATTGATTCTCATGACATAGATGTTACCACCCTTTGTACTAGAAACAGATATTCTTCAATGCAACGCAAGAAGTTTGAATGATTTCATCTTTTGCTATTATGTTCGATCAGTTCAATTGTCACAAACTTACTAGTTCATTAAGATTTCCCATTGAATCATGTCAATCGGATAGAAATCGTTCTCTCTTTTTCATTTTTTTCCTTGATTAATGAGTACATGAGTCCTTGTAAAAAACAATGATTTCATCAATTCTATAATGGAGTGCAAAACTTGCACTTCAATAACCAATTCTTAAGAGCAAGAGTAGCAAACTAGCTCACCTTGGAGAAGTAGGGCCTCAACTTTCTTCTATGTACTTTTCTTATCTGGTGGTGCTGTATTTTGGAAGACTACAAACAAACATGGGCTTTGCATCAGCCCAAATCATTCAGAGATCATTGCAAGATTTTCTTTTCTTTTCATTTAGAGTTTTTTATTACCAATTGTGTCTAAACTTTTTTACACCGGATACCGGTTTTTAAAAGTGATCAAAATAATACCTAAACTTTTAAAAACAAATCAACTTGATACCTCGGATTATTTTTCATCACTTTTCTATAAAATTGATGTGCGGTGCATTTGAGGTGTTTTGTGGGGTTATAATAGTATTTTCACACAAAAATTATTTTTTAGTATTTTTATAATTTACTTTGTTGGTTATCTTCTTCTTCTTCTTCTTCTTCTATCGTCTACCTCTCTATGTGTTTTTCTTTGTTTCATAAGAAGGTGGAAACACCCCAACCTTAATTGTTTCTAAGATGGTGGAATTGAAATTGAATGAAATATTTTAATTCTGTAGAAGAAGTTTTATTTGCGTTATAGATGGTTGATAGCCTCTTTGACCACAAATCACTTCAATTTCTGAGTTTTATTTTGCATCGTGCATCTTTTTATTCAGTTTCATATTCTAATTCTGCAAAGTTTTTGAATTTGAATTGCAATTTTGTGGTGCCATCAGCGCCGCAGCGGAGGAAGTGGCCAGTCGCGGGACTATTGTATTTTCATGCAGTCCCTTTTTTTTTTGAAATAAATGTTCATTGCATTAGATGACTAACCAAAAAGCTAGAGTCTAACATACACTTAAAAGACAGAAAAATGGCGGGGTAACGATCAAACTCCTATCTAAGTAATGTAAACTCATTACAAGTTAATTTGAGCCCACTCTGTAAAGCGAACCCATACACAAAGAACAACTTTGTGTTTTCTAAGGCAAAATCATTGACTAGCATCCCCATTAGCCAGACGTGCAATTACGGTACCAACAAATAATCACTTCCTAGCAAACAAATAGGAGCAAATCTTTATCCATAAGCTGCTTGAAGATTGGTGCTCTTCATTATTCCAGATAATTACCAAGTCCCGTAGCAGTCTTGATCCGAAAACAATTGGCTGGACTATATACCTGCTCAAATGCCCAAGAATGTCCACCTCTTAGGCGAGGTCCACTCCCATCGTTAAGTGATCAATGAGGGTGGCAAGACACCCTCCCTACTGGCCCACAACATAGAGCCCAGCAACCAAAGTTTAAGCCTAAGCCCAAACCCTAGCAAAGAGGACAGTAGCCCTAACCGCCAGTGGCCAGGCTGCCTCTGCCGCCGTCCATCCCTCCGATGGCCAACCGCGATCAACGCCAAGCTTGACCATGGTGAACTCAAGCCACAAGCCAAACAGCTTCTCCGAGCACCTGCAAACGAGTCAATCACCTTCATTGGCTCTAACCTAGATTGAAGGCGATCAAACTTGGCCGGATCCCCACTACCAGATCCCACTCATGCCGATACAATCACCACAACCTGACACCCCTTATCAACCCAAGAACGATGTTGATCTATCTCGATCCGACAACACAGCACAGACCGCCAAGATCTACCCCACCTACACACAAGCCGAAACGTTCCGACCCTCTTGTCACCACCGCTTAGACACAAAGATCTGCATTGTGCAACCCATGATGAGGGTTGGTCGATGAAGTGTCGTCGCCACGCTCTGCTCAGAAACCCTAGGGCTCTACTGTTTCATATTATGTTTTTCCCTTTTCATGCAGTCCCATTGCTTAATGACCATTGATCCAACTGCTTTTTTATAAACGAGAAAATGCTTGGGTTTTCCTCATATCCCCTAGTTTTAAAGGAGATATGAGGAAAACATGGATGGAGATATGAAGTTGATCGATTTCTATAAATCTAGGTACCTCTTCGGTCATTTTAAAAAGTTGGGTATCATTCTATTCATTTGGCCACTTCACTTTCGGTCTTCATTAGAGTAAAGACCAGCAGATTAAAATAGACTAAAATGTGAAGGAACAACGAAACGGCAATTGGATTTGGCTTTCTACTTTTGGCGAGTAAAGATGGATGAAAAAAAACGCGATAATGTTCTTAGTTCATCAATTGGAGTATGACTAGCTCCCACCCCAAGGAATGGACTCCTTGATTGGTTTGCAGGTTCACAACAATGTGTTATGTTAGATCTTGTTTAGGGCGGAGACATGGAGTTCTTCTTAATCACTTCTTGGCTAAATAAGGCATCAAGTAATTGACGTAGAAAACCATATATACCAAAATTCAAGTGTTATGTTTGATCTTGTTTTGGGGGGGAGACATAGGGTTCTTATAAATCTCTTCTTGGCTAAATAAGGCATCAAGTAATTGACGTAGAAAACCTTATATACCAAAATTCACGTATTATTGCTGCATTCTAATCATCTAATATTCCAAGTTTCTGTTGTTCATGAGTGCTCAACTTCTGTAAAAGTACTAGATCGATAGCCCATTTTGAATGAAACCGAATTTTATATGAAAAACAGGAAGCTAGAACAAGTCTTTGCTCACTAGCACTATGATAACAAATTCTTCCGAGTATAGCCAGAAACCATGGATGTAAGTTTTATCCAGAAGGAAGAAAAATTAACCACCAATTATACAGCTAGCTTCAAAGCGGTTGCACAGAGTCCAGTTACATAGAGTGCAAAGAGAAATCAAAATATAAGACTCCTAAAGCATGAAGCAACGTCCCGGCCTCCTTCTTCTTCTTCTGGAAGTCCCATTGCATTTGATCATGAGTTTATATGCAGTTCTCATAGAACAATATTGCATGAATTAGGAATACTTGAACAGGTTAACCCATCAATTATGATGATACATGAACCCAAGACACTATATATTTGATTGATACCAAACATGAACGTACATAGATAAAAATACTGAACGAAGAGTAGAATTAAATAAGAAAAGTGCACCAGATTCAATTAGATGGACTAGATTCAATACCCTTCGAAGATAAAATTAGTCGATTCACCATATATCTGTCAATCTTTTTAATGAAATTAGGACATAAATGCGTAGATGGTGATTTGATGAAACGAGTTAACGAGGAAGTAGAGGACAGAGAGTTTATCTTTTCGTGTTTATTTGTTATTATCTTTCAGTTTATTCTTAGTAGTTGATCACTATGTAGTACCTCTAAACATAATGTGGACACATACCTCCTAAAGAAGTCCTTCAACAATTGCACTCCTAAAAAATGGGTTGGATGCAATGCACATTAATATTTTCGACAATCAATGTGACGGATTTTGCATAGATGCATCTTAAAAACGTGTTTTCCTGAGTTGGTTTACAATTTTGATGATTTTTTAACTCGAGGCATGCTCTCTTTTGCTCGAGAAAGATTGATTCAATTATCAAAAATTTGGAGCGTGAAGTGCAATTAGATCCATTTGTTAAGGAGGATATACAGACTAATATTATCAATTAGAATAATTTATGCCCTAGTCCGGCATGCTTAAGTTTCAATACTAGTAAAGACTCATAATACAAACCTTTTGGCAAGTCGAATAATTAGAGGATCGCAGATGATTAGCTGTCAGGTTCCTAATACAATACTAGTACTACTCATAATACAATCCTAATTAGTTCCTAAATCCTATGTGATCTCTGTTGTTATTACCGAAATATTAGCCAAATTACATAACTGAAAAATTCTCTAAAACACAATGAATGCAAATTAGCTAGTCAAAACTAAATTGGCAGATTGGTTAAGGATAGGCATAACATGATTATTGGATGAAAAGATGAGATTTCTTTCTCAAAATCGTAGTGATTTTAGCATTTAAGTACAAATCTAGTCTCTATCCATTAGGTTTGGATGTAAGTATTTTCCTTAGGTATAAAAAAGATGTTACAATGAACTGTAAATGATTTGTTGCTTAAATTACTCAAACCTGATTAAATGGATTTACTATCAGAATGGGAATATACTTACTCCCCTACACGTTACTAATTTGGGTTCCAAAATCAGGGTTTAAAAACAGGGGAAAGCAGAGTCCTCTGTCACAACTCTAACATTCCAAGAAAATCAATGGGGCATTGTTCACGTCTCCCTCTTTTTCTTCTATCTCTTCTTCTCCTCTCTCTGTTTCAGACGCCAGCCGATGCAGCCAAACAGGCATGCCTTAACAGAATTATGAATTTGAGATTGGTTTTCGATATAGTTTTCGAAACTGCAATGTTTATGAGTTTTACTAATGCCCTTTTGATCATTCTCTGTTTCAGTCTTACATTGTGTACTTGGGAACACATTCCCATGGCTTGAACCCTACGTCTGTCGAACTCGAAGCTGCAACGAATTCTCAGTACAATCTGCTTGGAACTGTTTTGGGAAGGTATGGATTTTCATTTAACTTCTTTACAAGACTGTAGTTTTTGTCATGTCTAATTCTGTGTTTCGATTTCTTCGAGTAGCAATGAGAGGGCCCAAGAAGCATTGTTTTACTCATATACTAGAGAGATCAATGGATTTGCTGCAGTTTTAGAAGAAGAAGAGGCTTCACAGATTGCAAGTAGGAATTTAATCTCTCTGTATTTTCATGAATATATGTTTTTTTTTTTTTTTTTTTTTTACAGTTTGTTCTGTTTCCTCTGTTCTGGTTCTCTGACTAGGTTTTCTCTGCTTTTCAAATTTCAGAGGATCCAAGTGTTGTGTCTGTTTTTCCAAACAGAAAATTAAAACTACATACAACTCATTCATGGGAGTTCCTGGGACTAGAAGACCAAAATGGAGTACCTCGTCACGGATCGATTTGGAAGAAAGCTAAGTTTGGTGAAAATACAATCATTGGAAACCTTGACACTGGTAAGTTCAGTCAGTTAATTGCTTCATTCTTGATCTTAAATTTTGCACACACAAAAAAAGTTGAAAGAAATTGTATCATTTACATGATATTCGCTTATTTGATAACTGTACTCTTAAATTCTGCATGTTGTTTTGAAATTTGATTTGATGTGTGCACGCATTTTTTTTCACACACAATATCTTCTGATTAATTCAAATAATTTGAAAATTCTGCTCCGTTTTCAGTGATTATTTATGATTGCTTTGACTTGACAAGACTAGATAAGCGTTTTTTTTATCAGATATATGATAATGAACCCAACATGGCCTTTAGGGAACTGCTTGTAATTTCTGATTCAGGATTATGTCTATTCTCTCTCTCTAATTGCCTATACTAATTTGTCTGACACACTGTTTTCTCTGTAATATTTTTTCTTGTAGGTGTCTGGCCGGAATCACCGAGCTTTAGCGATGAAGGGTTTGGACCAATCCCATCGAAGTGGCGTGGCGCTTGTCAGCTTGACACCAAAGACAAAGTTCGTTGCAACAGGTCAGTTTCCATCTGTTGATGTTTTCATCCAAACCCTAATTAATGTGAGAAGAATGTTAATGTTTTAAGTTTCTTCATTTGGTTAATATCATTGGCATATATCACTTTATTCAGGAAGCTGATCGGAGCAAGGTACTTTAACAAAGGCTTCTTGGAGTCTGCCAGGCTCAATAATGCCACCATTCCACCAGAAATTCTGGTGTCACCGCGTGACCAGGAAGGCCATGGCTCACACACCCTTTCAACAGCTGGTGGCATTTATGTGCCGGGGGCTAATGTTTTTGGTCATGGCAATGGCACTGCTAAAGGTGGATCCCCAAAAGCTCGCGTGGCTGCTTACAAAGTATGTTGGCCAAGCTTTGGCAATACAGAAGGAGGGTGTACTAATGCAGACATCATGGCCGCCTTTGATGCTGCAATCAGTGACGGTGTTGATGTTCTTTCGCTGTCCGTTGGTGGTGATTCTGTAGAGTTTTTTGAGGATGGCATCGCAATAGGGTCATTCCATGCGGCTAAGCATGGAATCGTTGTTGTTTGCTCAGCTGGCAATTCAGGGCCTGCCCAAGGGACAGTGACTAATGTGGCACCCTGGATATTAACAGTTGGAGCTAGCACGATTGATCGCGAGTTCACTAGTTATTTATCCTTTGGAAAGGGGAAGCATTTCAAGGTATTCCTATTTGACCCCTTGTTTATGTTTCCCATTCCCATTACGAGTAATGCTAGAGAGACCACATTAATAAATCAACACCCCAGTGTGATACTTCTACTTTTCATGATAGGGAAAAAGTCTTTCTTCCAGAAGTTTTGCATACCCCTTGTTTATGTTTCCCATTCCCATTACGAGTAATGCTAGAGAGGCCACATTAATAAATCAACACCCCAGTGTGATACTTCTACTTTTCATGATAGGGAAAAAGTCTTTCTTCCAGAAGTTTTGCATCTAAGAAGTTTTATCCTGTGATAAGTGGAGCCAATGCTAATGCAGCTACTTCGCCTCCTGAAGATTCGTGAGCACTACTATTTTGCTAATGATCTGGTTCTGCGTAATCTTCAGTATTGTAAATCTCTTCTTGAATTTCTGCAGCTTGCTATGTTTGAATGGAACCCTTGATCCAAAGAAGGTTAAGGGGAAGATCTTGGTCTGCCTCCGCGGGCAGAATGGGAGAACTGAAAAAGCCAATATAGCTGCTCTTGCCGGCGCTGTTGGAATGGTTTTGGTTAACGATGAGCAAAGTGGAGATGATCTTATGGCTGATCCTTATCTGCTCCCCGCTACACATCTGACTTACACTGATGGAAAACGTGTCTTTGAGTACCTGAATTCTACCAAGTAAATTTTTAGACCTTTCACTTTGCTTTTGTACAATTGTACCTGTAGAGTTTTTAGCTTATATGATTTGAATACATCAGGAACCCTTTTGGTCACATTACTCCTGTTAAGACGGTAGAAGGAACAAAGCCAGCTCCATTTATGGCTTCATTCTCATCTCGTGGACCGAGTATCATTGAGCCATCAATCCTTAAGGTACTCTTCGAAATTCTCTTTAAATTTATTTCTTAGTAGGTATTAACCAACTCATTCTGGTTTGCATATATATCAGCCTGATATCACAGCACCAGGAGTGGATATAATTGCTGCTTATACTGGAGCACCTCTCCCAAGTGATTCGGACATTGGTAACCGTCGCCCACTTTACATTACAGAATCAGGAACATCTATGTCATGCCCTCATGTATCTGGAATAGTCGGTCTTCTGAAAACACTTTACCCGTCATGGAGCCCCGCTGCTATTAAGTCTGCAATCTTGACCACAGGTACAAGGAACCTAATCATCTCATAGTGTATGACCTGATTCGTCACAGTTGTACTAATTTTTTTTCATTGTTGTCCTTCTTTTGCAGCGAGAAGACGCGACAACAAACGGGAGTCAATTCTTGATTCAACCAAGGTCTCAGCTACACCACTTGACTATGGTGCAGGCCATGTTGATCCAAATCGCGCAGCAAACCCCGGACTTGTCTATGACTTGACTACCGATGATTACTTGAATTTCTTATGTGCTCGTGGATACAATGCATCACTTCTCAAAATATTTTCCGACAAGCCACACAAATGTTCCAACACCTCTAGCATTGTTGCTGATTTAAACTATCCTACAATTGCTGTTCCTGATCTCCAAGACAAACCAATTACCATTTCTAGAAAAGTGAAGAATGTCGGTACTCCAGGCACATATGTAGCATATGTTCTTGCACCAGCTAGAGTTTCTGTTTCGGTTCAGCCTAGCAGGTTGAAATTCAAGTCCATTGGTGAAGAGAAGGAATTCAAGGTTACGCTGAAGGCAGATGGTAAGGTTCGAAATCCAGACTATGTGTTTGGAGAGTTGAAATGGTCGGATGGCAAGCACACTGTGAGGAGTCCTATTGCTGTGATGCGTCACTAGAAATGACAAACTTCGTCGATTAATTATTTACTATTATTATTGTTGGCTAGATAGCCATTAAAAATTGCAGGTAGAGATTAGTCATTTATTTTGTATATGTCTGTTTTTGTCCTATTCAACATAAATAAAAACTAAATAAAAATTTGATATAGTTTTTCATGATTGGTTACTTGCAATTTATTATGGAGTTACATTTGTTTTTATTTCTAAATCACTACTTCCCTCCCCAAAAAAAAAAAACAAAATTTGAGACAAAGAATTGTTATTTAGTGCTGATAATTGCATCTTCTGAGAATAGGACTTGATAACAAGAAAGTAAAGAATAAAAGTGGTCTACCATTTTCTTGTATGGGAATCTACTTTTTTTTTTTTTTTCTAGTTATTAGTGCCATACATTTTATAAGGTTATAATTTTAGTGCTGATAATTGCATCTTCTGACAATAGGACTTGATTATTAACAAGAAAGTAAAGAATAAAAGTGGTCTACCATTTTCTTGTATGGGAATCTACTTTTTTTCTTTCTTTTTTTCTAGTTATTAGTGCCATACATTTTATAAGGTTATAATTCAACATTGTGTCATACAAAGAAATGACACTTAACCAGCTTTGTGGTCAACCTTCTAGTTTTTAGCACAGAGGCTATTCAAAGCTTCACAGCAATGGTGCTTTCATCTCTACCTCCATTACTATTATTATCAACTCTTTTGTTCTCTCTGTTGCAGACACCTTCCCTTTCCATTAAAAAGGTAAAGCTTGCTTCTGTTTTGATTCATTTAGTAGAATGTGGTTCATGACCTTCTATGGATTTTCAGTTCTTATAGTTTCTGTTTCTACATGGTACTTCAGCCATATATAGTGTACTTAGGAGCACATTCTCATGGTCCAAACCCATCATCTGTTGATCTCGATTTTGTCAGAAATTTTCACTACAATTTTCTGGGGTCATTCTTGAGAAGGTAATGTAGGCAAAGTTAAACTGTTGTGATTTTCATTCAACCTTATGTTAATTCGTTTTGAATTTCATTGACAGCAATAAAAGTGCCAAAGATGTGATGTTCTACTCCTATACTAGACACATTAATGGTTTTGCTGCAATTCTTGAAGAGGAAGAAGCTGCTCAGATTGCTAGTAAGTAGTACTGACAAATATACACATACATATATTTCTCTTTTCTCCTTAATCTTATTAAGTTTCTGAAAAATTTTGAGGATGCAGAGGATCCAAATGTGATATCAGTCTTCCTAAACAAGGGAAGAAAGCTGCAAACTACCCGGTCATGGAATTTTCTTGGATTAGAGAGAAATGGACTGATTCCTTCAGACTCCATTTGGAAGAAAGCAAGGTTTGGCGAAGATACAATAATTGCAAACATAGATACTGGTGAGTTCTCTATGTTTCCTTTTGAGTTTAATAGCACCAATTACTTGGAATTCCTTTTCGAGGGATTTGATTTACTTGAATGAAACCCCGAAGTTGATAGCTTATGTTGTTTTTGTGAGACTTGACCAAGTTACTGTGCGGTTACACCTTGTGATGGAAGCATAATAATGCGTAAGTAGCAGTTCGAGTGAAAAGTTGAAATAAATATAATATATAACATTCGTCGACACTCTTATTTGTGGTATCATGATATCACCAATGCCAAGTCTCAACCTAAACTGAATTAGTTTTTGTAACAGATCCAAAAAATAAAAATAAAAATAAAAATAAAATTCATGTGTTAAGTTATTGGTCTTATCAATTTGAATTAGTGATCTCGATGCTAATTAAAATATGTCTATAAATACAAATTAACAATCTAACAACATAACATTTCATGTGTTAAGTTATTAGTCTTATCAATTTGAATTAGTGATCTCGATGCTAATTAAAATATGTCTATAAATACAAATTAACAATCTAACAACATAACATATGAATTTTCTTAATAGAAAACATTACACATTCAGGTTATAATACACCGCATTATATTAAAGATATTATATTTAACTAATATTATAGCCTGAGTATCAGTGTTTGACACTTTAAAGGTGTGTTAGGTGTTTGGCCAGAATCCAAAAGCTTTAGTGATGAAGGGCTGGGACCTGTCCCTTCCAAGTGGCGTGGAACTTGTCAACATGACACAAAGCAAGTTCATTGCAACAGGTCCACTCTTTTCCATCCACTAACTCCCACTTTTCATTTTAGAAAAAAGCAATTCATGTAGGATTTAATTTTTGAATGCAGAAAGCTGATTGGAACTAGATACTTTAATAATGGTCTTGCCATGTATGCCGGCCCTCTCAACTCGTCGTATTCCACTGTTCGTGACTACGATGGTCATGGATCACATACCCTATCCACGGCTGCAGGTGGCTTTGTTCCAGGAGTTAGTGTTTTTGGCAATGGCAATGGAACCACCAAGGGTGGCTCTCCTCAAGCCCGTGTTGCTGCATATAAGGTATGCTGGCCACCATTTGAAGGTGTTGAGTGCTTCGAGGCAGACATCTTAGCTGCCTTTGATGCTGCAATAAGTGACGGTGTCGATGTAATCTCTGTGTCTCTTGGTGGAGGAACAGAGGAGTTTTTCAACAATGCAATTTCAATAGGGTCCTTCCATGCAGTTAAAAATGGCATTGTTGTGGTTAGTGCAGCTGGAAACTCTGGACCAAATCCAGGGACAGTATTAAACTTGTCGCCATGGTTAGTAACAGTTGGTGCTAGCACCATTGATCGAGAGTTCACAAGCTATGTTGTCCTCGGAAACAAAAAGCAATTGAAGGTAACACATTGCATATTTATCTGTACAATTTTCTTTACTAGACATGATGAGTTGCACCAACTTGTTTGCGTTTCCACTATGTCAGGGAGCAAGCCTTTCAGCTAAAGGCTTACCATTTGAAATGTTTTACCCGTTGATCAGTGCTGCAGATGCGAGAGATGCTGATGCATCCACTGGAAAAGCGTAAGCTCAATGCTACAGTTTAGTAATTTTACAAAGTTATATGATATTGACAATTTCTAATTTACTTTATCTTAACTCACAGTGAAATTTGCAATGTTGGAGCTCTCGATCCTAGGAAAGTAAAAGGAAAGATTTTAGTGTGCGTTCGAGAATACAACGATAATGAAAGAACCGAGAAGAGCATGCAGGCCGATATTGCAGGTGCTGTAGGAATGATCTTGGTTAATGATAAGCAAAGTGGAAACGATGTTGTAGCCGATCCTCATGTGCTCCTTGTTTCACATCTCAATTACACCGACGGCAAACATGTCTTTGATTACATTAAATCTACCAAGTCTTTAATCTCTCACCCAATGATCTCTGTTTGAACTTTGTTTATGTTAAATTTGATGTCTTAGTAACTCACATATAGTATACTCTATTTTTACAACAGAACTCCTGTGGCTTACCTTACTCCAGTAATGACTGAATTGGGAACAAAGCCAGCTCCGCTTGTAGCTCCATTTTCATCAAGGGGGCCTAATCTTCTGGAGCAGGCAATCTTTAAGGTCAATCATACTATATTCTCGTTTCTGATTCAGAACAAATGGATTTCTTGCTCTAATATTTATCATACAGAATATAGTACATGAAAAGTTTCATTTCATATTTCAGCCTGATATCATTGCACCAGGGGTGAGTATAATTGCTGCTTATACTGAAGCAACAGGGCCAACTTATCAATTATCTGATACTCGCCGGGTTTCTTTTAATGTTCAAACCGGCACTTCAATGGCATGCCCTCATGTATCCGGAATTGCAGGGCTTCTGAGGAAACTCCATCCAGATTGGAGCCCAGCAGCTATTAAATCTGCAATCATGACAACTGGTGCGTAACATTTTCGCTTAGTCATTTTCGTTTAACCATTTTTTTTCTTAGAGCAAGCACTTACATATATTTTCGTAGCAATGTAGCATTACACAAAGTTTTCTTATATATGCAGCTACAACACAAGATGACAGCAATGAACCGATGCTTGACTCGTCTTATTTGAAGGCAACACCATTTGCTTTTGGTGCAGGACACATTCAACCAAACAGCGCAATGGACCCGGGGTTAATTTATAACCTAACAACACTTGATTACTTGAATTTCTTATGTGCTCGAGGATACAATGAAACAATGATCAAATCATTCTCCAATCCACCTTTCAAATGTCCCAAGTCTTTCAGTCTAGGAGACTTCAACTACCCAGCAATTGCAATTCCTAATCTCGGTGCAGAGTTAGTGACCGTTACTAGAAGAAAAGTTACAAATGTCGGATCACCTGGCACGTACAAAGTGTGCGTCAAGGCACCACCAGAAGTAATGGTTTTGGTTAAACCTAGAAGCTTGAAATTTGAGAGTATTGGTGAAGTGAAAAAGTTCAAAGTTTTATTCAAAGCTAAGGTTAAGGGTAAGCCTCGAGGGTATGCATTTGGAGAGTTGATGTGGTCAGATGGCAATCACCATGTAAAGATTCCTCTTGCAGTAATGCACTACTAGAAACAAATTTTGGCTGTCTTTGAATGCAACCCTGCATGTACTGTCAGTTCATTATTAGGGATGAAAACATCAAGGAGAGAAAAAAAATTAAATTTCCTGTTTTATGATTCCTGTATCACAAGAATGACACAATTTCTACACTCATTTGATGATGACACCCATTCAATCAGATGCAGCTAGCATCAGTGTTGAGATCTACGTTCACAGGTACTATTCAATGGGGATCGTTGGATAATTGTCATGTGGTACAATTGTTCCAAACAGCTCTTTCTCCTCGGTGTCATGCTTGTTAGATTGGGTTTCCAGCAGGTCATTTGATATGGAAACTCGAATGACAGCTACACGTACATAATGTACGTTCAAAATCATATAATGATCTCCACCTGTGGTACTAGTAGACAGATGCAGCATGCAGAAAAACCATGAAAGGCTTGTGTAATGGACAAAGTATGTTCCCAAGCTCATGTAGCATCTGATAGATGATAGTCATGATACACAAGGAAATCTCCAGCTACAAGGAAATTTTTTATGACTTGTAAAATAGAAATGAAAACCAAAGAACGAATGATACATCTCTCAACTAATATGTATAGGGTATGGATTTATATGAAATATCAACCTATATAAATCAAAAGGTACGTAGAGGAAAATTTTATAAGCACATAATAATTGAAAGGGAATTATCACGACCATGTATGTAGGGAATATGAAGATGACAAAACAAGTTAAACAACATTCGATTTCAAGGACTCTCACAAAATTCAAGCATATATATGATTTGAAAGGAAAAAAAGAAGAAGCAAAAGCAAGCAGCACAGAAACTGTAAAATTTTGTTCGTAAAACTACTGCCAGCTAGCATTAGTGAAAAACAACATACAGATTTTCAGGAAGTGATGATTGTTGTATTGATCTGTATATCATATATACAAGGATACAGCTTGATTCAAGGATACAAAATGGAAAACTATTCGTGGCCTATGAATGCCTAATTATATAGAATTAATTGTGATGATACAGAATGAATGTGTTGAATGTTGACAACCAAGCTAATTTTACTCTACTTTCTAACACTACCCCTCAAGTTGGAGAGTGGATATCTTGCATGCCCAACTTGCGAATCATAAGCATGAAGTCTTCCTTGCCAAGAGCTTTAGTAAGAACATCAACCAATTGATTTCCAGAACTCACAAACCGTGTCTCCACTGAACCATCTTGGATCTTATCCCTGATATAGTGACAATCCATCTCTATATGTCTTGTACGTTCATGAAACACTGGATTTGCTGCTATATGTAAAGCAGCATTATTGTCACAATAAAGCAATGTCGTTTCCTGGTGTAAAATCCCCAAGTTTTAAAGTAAATAACGTAGCCAAGTCAACTCACAACAAGCTCCTGTCATAGCACGATACTCTGCTTCAGCTGAAGAAAGAGAGACTGTTTTCTGATGTTTCGACCTCCATGAGATTAAAGAAGGTCCTAAGAACACACAATACCATGTAGTAGACCTTCTTGTAAGTGGACACTAGGCCCAATCTGAGTCACAAAAAGTTCGTAGCCGAAGATCACTATTTGAGGAAAAGAATAGGTCTTGACCAGGAGCTGACTTGAGGTAGCGTACCACTCGCAAAGCTGTCTCCCAATGGGCATTTCGAGGCTGATGTATAAACCTGCTTAATATATGAACAGGATATGTAATATCTGGCCTTGACACTGTGAGATAGATCAATCTTCCAACCAAATGCCTATACTTCTCTGGATCTTTGAGTAACTCAGTCTTATCTGACAACTTTAAACCACGTTCCATGGGTGTATCAACAGGGGCAGCGCCCAATAAACCTGCATCTTTTATAATTTATAACGCATACTTGCGCTGACAAATAAAAATTCCTCTCTTAGATGCAGAAACCTCAATGCTAAGAAAATACTTTACGCAGCCAAGATCTTTCAAACGGAATGTTTTATGCAAAAAATTCTTGACATCAGCTATACTCACAGGATCATTGCCAGTAATTAATATGTCATCAACATATATCAATAAGACTGTAAAATACTTGCCTTGCCTTCTGGTAAAAAGTGCGTAGTCCACTCTAGATTGCACAAAACCAGCAGACCGAATAACTTCTGAAAATCTAGAAAACCACTGCCTTGAAGCTTGTTTTAGACCATACAAGGATTTATGCAACCGACAAACCAAATGCTCCTTCCCCTGTCTCTGGAGCCCTGGCGGTGGAGACATATAAATCTCTTCATCCAGATTGCCATGGAGGAAGGCATTGTTGACATCGAGTTGAGAAAGGGACCAGCCATAGGACGTAGCCAATGCAAGTAGACAACAGACTGAAACAATTTTATCAGTAGGAGAAAAAGTGTCATGATAGTCAATACCTGCCAACTGCGTGAAGCCCTTGGCCACCAACCGGGCCTTGTATCGTTCAATGAAACCATCAGACTTGTGCTTGACTTTGTAAACCTATCGGCAACCAATTGGGGACTTCCCAGGGGGCAGCGTGGTAGGACGCAGCCAATGCAAGTAGACAACAGACTGAAACAATTTTATCAGTAGGAGAAAAAGTGTCATGATAGTCAATACTTGCCAACTGCGTGAAGCCCTTGGCCACCAACCGGGCCTTGTATCGTTCAATGAAACCATCAGACTTGTGCTTGACTTTGTAAACCTATCGGCAACCAATTGGGGACTTCCCAGGGGGCAGCGTGGTGAGGGTCCATGTACCGTTGGCCTGCAAGGCCTCCAACTCGGCTCTCATGGCATCACGTCATTCGGGGACAGAAGCCGCCTCAGAATAGAAATTTGGTTCACGGACTACACTAATTTGAGCAATAAAATAGGAGTATGCAGGAGTGTAGCGATGATAAGAGACAAAATTTTCCAACGGATAGCGAGTACCTCTGGTCGGACCAGGCGAGAAGGAGGATGATTGGGAAGTGCAAAGATTGGATTGAGGCGTGTAGAACTCGAAATCGGCAAACTGAGCAAGTGGCGCAATAGAGCGAGTGGATAGAAGAGACGGTGGCAGGGTGGGATGAGTAAGGGGGTTTGGAACAGCCTCGGGCGGAGGCGAGGGAGGAGGAGGAGGAGAAGGAGAATATGGCAAGGATGGTGACCATCCCGGCACAAGGGACGACGGAGGGGTAGGAAAAGGGAAGGATGACGGAGGAGGGACGAGCGGCGGTGGAGCAGGCAGTTTGGGTTGACAGGAATACTAGTGAAGGGTGACGAGGGGCCGGACTAGTGGAGGCGGAGGCGGAGGCGGTGGTGGCGGTAGAGGACAAGCTCGTCGGTCTGCGATTGGCTGAGAAGGTCGCGTGTCTAGGGATGGCTGAGAAGAAGAAACAGTCGTGGGAGGCATCTGGGAGTCGATGGCAAGGATGGTGACCATCCCGGCACAGGGGACGACGGAGGGGTAGGAAGAGGGAAGGATGACGGAGGAGGGACGAGCGGCGGTGGAGCAGGCAGTTTGGGTCGACAGGAATACTGGTGAAGGGTGACGAGGGGCCGGACTAGTGGAGGCGGAGGCGGTGGTGGCGGTAGAGGACAAGATTGTCGGTCTGCGATTGGCTGAGAAGGTCGCGTGTCTAGGGATGGCTGAGAAGAAGAAACAGTCGTGGGAGGCATCTGGGAGTCAAAAGCTGAGTCAAAAAAGGAGTTAGAAAGAAGTGGAATTGGGCCTGGGTCATGGGTCAATGGGTCAGAAGAAAGAGTGGGCTGATTGGAGGCATAAGGAAACACATGAATCTTCATGAAATCTAACATCTCGACTTGTAAAAATTTTCTTAGTCGATAAGTTAAACAATTTGAAGGCTTTTTGACCAACCGGGTAACCAATGAAAATGGAAGGAATTGCTCGGGTGTCAAATTTATGAGTAGGGTGCATATTAGTTGCATAAGCTAAGCAACCAAAAACTCGAAGATGAGAAAAAGAAGGCGGTTTGGAGTAAAGAAGCTCAAATGGAGTTTTGTAAGAAAGGATTGGCGAGGGCAAGCGATTGATTATATGGACGGCTGTGAGGACACACTCCCCCCAGAATTGTGGAGGGAGGTGAGCTTGAAACTTTAAAGCACGAGCCACCTGTAGAATATGAAGATGTTTGCGCTCCACAACCCCATTTTGTTGAGGCGTGAAAACACAAGAATGTTGGAAGACAACGCCATGATCTTGAAAAAAAAAGCGAAGTGAAATAAATTCACTACCATTGTCACTTCTAAAAGTTTGAATACGAGAGTCAAATTGAGTGAGAATGTGAGCAAAGAAACGTTTCAAAAGTGGTTGTGTTGCAGCTTTGTGCTGCATTAAGAAAACCCAAGTAAATCTGGTGAAGTCATCCACAATAGTAAGAAAATAAAAAGCACCAGAAAGAGAAGGGTGTCGATAATGACCCCAAAAATCACAATGAATTATTTCAAAAGGTCTTGTAGAAGAAATAGAACTATGACTGAAAGGTAATCGACTTTGTTTAGCCAAGGGACATACAGGACAAGCATTATTTGGTTGAATGAAAAAATGTAGGAAATTCTTTGCTATGTGACTTAAACATGGAGAGGAAACATGGCCCAAGCGATTATGCCAAAGATTGGTAGGGGAAATGGTGAGGTTGCAAGATGATCTGGAAGGACTGGGTGTCTCCGTCGCTAGTGCCACTAAATGGTATAACCCATCACGTTCTTTACCCAAACCAATCATCCTCTTCGTAGCCAGATCCTGCAAAACGCACCAATAAGGATAGAATGTCACTGAACAATTCAGAACTCTTGTCAAACGTCTAACCGACGTTAAATCATCCTTAAACTTTGGCACAAACAGCACATCATGTAAATAATATATGGTACTCAAAGGCAAAGAACCGGTTGCTTCAATATGCACTTTTTCTCCACTAGGTAGCAAAACTGGCGGTAATGCACAATTTTTATTTGTAATTTAGAGGATGAAGTAATATGATCAGTTGCCCCGCTATCAATTATCCAATTGCGGGAAGCGACTTTAGACAAACCTGACTGCGTTACTACATTTGCTTTGGAACTCGAGCCGGTATTTGGATTGGGCTTTTGGGCTTGTTGGAGTGTAGCTAAATATTGTTTAAATTGGGCCTCAGATAAAGTAATTGCTTAGCCATTCTCCTATTCTACTACACCTGTTGCAGTAACCGGGGGTGCAGCAGTGTTCTGTTTGGGGAAATTTATAGATCCTTGCTTTGCCTTGGGATGACCAGGAGGAAAACCAATCAAGTGAAAATAGGTTTGGACCCAATGTCCTGGATCACCACAATAGGTGCAATGCGGCCTTCCCCTTCCTCGACCTGAACCAAAACGCGTGGTGAAGCTGCGTTCTGTATCCCGATAGGTCTGAAAAGTTGGTCGGTCACCACGACCTCCTCTGTTGCCTGTCTGGTTTGGCCGTCCACCGCTTCGAACAGCCATGGCAGCGGCGTTCGAACTGGGCTCTGCCGAGGCATGTGAAGACACAATGAAACACTGATTTTCTTCTTGTGCAACGGCAGCATATGCTTGTCTAACACTTGGAAGGGGATTCATCAAGAGGATTTGACCACGGGTTGCACTGTAAGTCTCATCAAGTCCCATCAAGAATTGCATGAGCTTTTGTTGATCTGCCTATGTTCCTTGTGGTGCTTCTGAATAAGACACCAATTCATCCCATAAACTTTTCAATTTCGTGTAATATGCTGAAACTGATTGTTGTTCTTACCTGAGTGAAGCGATATCTCGTTGAATTTCAAATATGCGAAGTGCATTGCCTTGTGAAAAACGCTCACATAAATCTTCCCATACTTCATGGGCTGTAGGATAGTAGATGATACTGTCAGCAATTTCAGAACTTACTGTGTTAACAATCCATGAATGGACCATGTTGTTGCATCTTGACCAAGTCTCATATCCTTATGGGTCAGCTTCGGCTGATGGAGCTTTGATGGAACCATTCACAAACCCGAGCTTGTTTTTAGAATTGAAAGCCAATGTCATGGCCCTCTTCCAACCTGTGTAGTTGTCTCCATTCAAATGGTTGGAGACTAGGACCAACCCAGGGTGGTCTAAATGATGAGTGAAGAATGGATTTGAGACATTAGATTTTGAATTATCTAATTCGCTGGGATTGGATGGTGATGGTGGGACATTATCACCAGCCATTGTGATTATGGCTTTGTGAATTTGATGTTGAGAAGACTAGAGAAGAGTCAGGATTATGCGTCCTGCTCTGATGCCATGAAAAACAACAAACATATTTTCAGGAAGTGATGATTGTTGTATTGATCTGTATATCATATATACAAGGATACAACTTGATTCTAGGTTACAAAAAGAAAAACTATTCGTGGCCTATGAATGCCTAATTATATAGAATTAATTGTGATGATACAGAATGAATGTGTTGAATGTTGACAGCTATACCAAGCTAATTTTACTCTACTTTCTAACAATTAGCTAGGATCAGTGATTAACATGTATGTGGTACAATGTTTCCACACAACACTTTCTTCCTGGTATCATGCTTATTGAAATGATGGCGCATGAAAAAAGCTGTGGAGATGTTTAAATCTTCATAAAATTCGGGAGCCTCAATATGTGCAGAGAGAATAGGAGTACCAGCAAGGTCCTTCGAGATGGAAACTTGAAACACCGCTATAAGTGTATAATCATCAGAATCATAATTATCAAATGTTCCCATTATCCCATTTGTTTGCACAAACCACATACGGCCACCGTTAAATTCACCCAAGTAACACTTGGACAAATAGGTATTTAGATTTTAGAAAATGGACATAATATGCCTTGAAGCTCATGTAGCACCCGATACAGCTTGGGGTTTCCATTCAAATCCAACTGATAAGCAACAAGCTGCGATCTTCTGTAGGCAGGTATGCCAATTAAAAACCCCTCAAATTCTACAACAG
>BDJD01001215.1:0-15372 GCA_002564525.1 Rosa multiflora
TAAAAAGGAAAGTTAAGAAGTTTTCAATAGTTTTTTATTTCAACTTTTCTTTTTTCTCTTTTTATATATTATATGTGATTGGAATTCCAAAAACAGATGTTGCCTTTACTTTGAGTTTAACAGAGTGGTAGAGTCAGCAATATGGAGGGATTTTTCTCCAAAAATATTTATAGAAGTCTGCATATTTTATAGATGTGACTACCTAGCTAATGAAGCTTTCGGGATTAAAGAGGACGGAGAAGTAATCAGTATTGACTTACAAACAGCTCATCAACGAATTTAGAAGCACAAAAGTTTCCTTATTGTGATTGAGAAAGAAAATATCACTACAACAAATCCGGGCAACAGCCACGGATGGTTTGCCACAGTCAAAATAAACGTGGAGATATGCTTCAGATTTGCCCATTTGCTTCCATTCATTCCACTTATAATTAGAAATAGTGGAGATCCAATATTTTATAGTTTCTGATTCTTGTTTCCCTACCCAATATGGCGGGGGCCCTACCTTTCACCATTTATTAATTGTCTTCTCATACAAAAATTAAGAATTTAATAAAAATCAAATTTCTCCCTACAATGAGAGTAGCGAATGGGTGACATCTGTCTGCTTGCAAAATAAATAAATAATTAAGAGCTAGAGAAGCCTTTCCCCACTTCGCCAAATTAGATCTATACTTCTGCAAAACAGCTCTCTCTCTCTCTCTCTCTGTTTTTGCCTGTGTTGAATCGAATGTTCTTCTCAGATCTACCAACCAACCCATCTGAATCCATTTCTATGGCACTCCATGAGCATGCCGAACTACATATCAGTCACCAACCAATGGAATCTTTTCTGGTGAGGATCGGAGCTCCTTTTTCTTTTCTTTTTTCTTTCCTTTTTTCTCCCTCCATTTCAATTGTTAGATTCTCATGTCCTGGTTGGTAATCGATATTAGGTTTTCTGTTTTTGATTGGGTTCTGCAAGTAGAGAAAGCCACATCAGGCAGCCATCTTCTGATCTAGGTTATTTATTTATTTATTTATTTTTAATCTGATGCTTTGATTTTATTGAGATTTAGTTGTGCTACTCATATGTTTTTAATGAAAATGGTTGTCTACAGATTCATTGTCTCACCCAAATTCCCTCTCCCTTCCAAACCAAACCTAGCCGCCACCCATGGAAGGCATACACCGCCAAGTCCAGATCTTCCCATATGGTGGAAGCCAAGCCAAGTAAAGCCAAGCTGGAGCGATTCCATCTCGAAAGTTCTTAAAGGTTCAGAACTTTAGATCTTTCCCTCTTTGCTACGAGTGCATGATATCTTTCCCCCCTTCTCGATCTTTCTTGCTCTCCTCAGACTCGTAATGATTCAAGATCTTTCCCATTCTGCATTTCAGTTTTTGGTCTTGTGCTTATCTGTAAAGTTTAGAAATTGTCTTTCCATGTATTTGATTTTACATTTTAGATTCTGGGTCAGATTGAATTAACCCAATTTAGTTCGGAAAAAAAAAATGTTTGGTAATCCCTGTAAAAACTAACAAGTAATTGCTCAATCTATCTTTTTTTCCTGTGAATTCAGATATGGTTTTCAAATCTTGGTTTGAATTTGTGTTTTAAGTATTGTAATTTCAATTCCTTACCTCTGAAATTTAAGGAGGATCATCCTCATTTAAATTGTGTTTTCTGAATGAAACATTATTTTTACTTTAGCGTCATGACTGATTAATGGTTGTTCCTGGTTATTTCAGAGTTTAGCCACATAATTGTTCTATGATCTAAATGCATGGGAATCCTAATTGGTGAACCTTGCTAAGATGATGTAACAGTAACATTCGGGTATGCTTATTGATTATAAGAGTCCAGAAATAAACTTGTTTCTTAAAGTTCATGTCAAATTCTCAGTTACCTTGAACTTTGACTTGTGTGGAAATACCTGTATCTATGCATGACAAACTAGAACTTAATGCTTGTCTGCCTTTACATGACAGTTATCACCTAAATTAGAATGCTTAATATATATGATTACCTTATCATTTCCACTATAAAGATTGATTAATGGTCCTAACACATAAAAAACATCTGATTTTCAAGTTGTTTATTTCATTTGTTTACTACTGCTAGGTGATGGAAGCTCTTTTGGACATGCTAAAGGATGGAAAATATCTTGATACCTATATTGTGATTCAAACTATGAGGTAAAACTTGTTGACAATTTTCTTTAAATTTCTATGTGGTTTGATTAACCTTCATAGATGCAATTCATATTTACAAGCAAACTATTATGTGTATCAAGTTATCTATTGAGATTATGTGTTTAGTCAATTCTTTTTTGGTGACTTGGCTTTCAACATACATCAATCTATTATTCTGTTTAAGTTTTTTTCACTGCTGTCCTATCAATTCAGATGCTATTTGAACTGTGATGATATTGATCGTGGTGTGCAAACCCCTGATGACTATCTGAAGTTAGGGAAGCTTCCTGCACCAGAACTCATAACATAAATGTGATATGGAGTTGTCGAGTTGCTAAGATGATGTATCTCATAACATAAATGTGATATGTAGTGGTATGTTTCCCTCATCTTTACATGCTTTAAAGTGGTCTTTTTAAGTTTAAATATGTTAACCTCAAATTATAAACTACATACTCATTGCTTTGCACTATGGTGCTAGTGGTTTGCTGTGCTAGTTATTTTTAGCAACTGATTACCCATGATTGATCCTACAGATGTGAAAATGCTTGTTGGGCTTTGCTGCTAAATTTGGCTCAGCAAGTGTAGTTGTTCTAGGATATCAAGAAGGCGCTATTAAGAGAATTGCAGATAAGGTTGCAGCATAAATGAGGCAAAGTTTGTAGACAAAATATTCTTAGGTTCTGTATGCATTATTATGTGGTTGCTTGAAGTTGGCAATTGATTTTCATGTTTTACAGTTTGATCCTTAATTGGTACCATAATTATTAGTGAAATGCACTTGTTTCTTTCATATGTAGAGAAATCTGAAGTTGTAATTGAATGGTTTCTGGAATTTTATAATTAAATATTTTGGAATAATTAATTTTATGCATCTTTTTATTTAATATTTTTTTTTAAATTGCAAATAGAGATAGTCACGGTTTGTATTGATGGTGGGTATTGAACCCAATAAAATATTGTTAAAATAGTTTAGAATTGGCACACATAATTGTGGGTCCCCTCATAGTCATACCCACGAAAGAGTTGGAATGTGGCACATTTGAAGGATTGCAACCGCTCCACAGCGCACTGACATCTTTAAAAGTGGCTGCAGCGTGGCTCTGGGTATTGGACATGAATAAATGTGTCTTTTGCTTGTCGTTTTCTGTATAAAGCCACGAACATGGAACGTGGCTGTAGCTTATAATTGTAGTGGTGTATCTGCTTTAAGGATTATAAAGGTAATGCAACTTATTGTAAGGATTCTGTTGTAGTTTTTAATTTATCTCTCTCTTGCCACGTGCATCTTCTTTCATGACTTGTGCGTATGTTATTTGAGACAAAAATTTGAACTTTGATAGTCTGATATCTTGTTCCTTGCCAACTTCAGTTGCTTACTTATTCGTAAATACATCGATATATCCAAAAAGTTAAAATAAGTACCTCTAGTCGATTTGAGAGAGAGAGAGAGATCTCCGTCGTCCACTTGTACTCCTTCTCATTTCATTAGAGAGCAAAAATTCATTTTTTGAGTCTATCTTTCTCATCACATAAACTCAAAATTCATGATATTGCATACTTCTAAAGCCATAATCAACATTTGCTTATGAACATGGAGACTCTAATGATATAAATTGTAAAATGAATCTGATAATTAGACCTTAATCTTAGAGTGACATTAGATTTGAAAAAGAGAGTAAATACGATTCGTAACTCTCAACCCAATTTGATGATCATCACTTTTTAATGAAAAAGAGAGAAAAGTAGTCCTCGCTAAAAGCACAATTGTTAAAATGGTATAAGAACCCAGTTTTGATGACGAATGCAACAATACCTGCAAGAGTGCAAGACTAGCAGAGTAACCAACCACATAAACCTAAATAAATGTAACAGAGAATAAATTCATTACCATGGCGAGAACAAACAAACAAACAAAAAAAGAGTAATCCACACTTCGTTACACCAATCACCAAGTTCAAAAATCAATCTATTAAGCAAGAACGAGTCAACAAACCAGGATGGAAAAAAAAAATTATTCAGCTATAAAAGCTCCTGTAACACTGTTATGGAAGTCTTCTCATGGACAGAAAAGTGCCGAAAACATTAGGTGCTAAGAATTTTAGATGAGTCAACAAATACGTCGACAGTTCACTTTCCTTAATAGAGCACTTGCACATGGTCATAAAGAAAATATTCCAGCTAAAAGAAAAACCGATATATGCTATCAATTGACTCAACCCAGCAGACTAACTGAAACTAGTGCAAAGCTTAGACGTGTTAAATGAATCACCAACTTTCATTACCTCCTCATAATAATATTATAAGAAATCGAAATACAAGACTGGAAATTACATTTGCTCAGAAACTGAAGAATTTGCACTAATAAGATTCATAAAATGACAAAGAGATAAAATTTGCTTTACAGGAAATGAAGGTGGAATTCCAGCAAATCATGAAACACCAATCACCTTTCCTTTCCCGATCATCTACAACTGATATAGCATAATGGGAAACAAAAGTAGAGAAGCATGAACAGAGACCAGTTTTAACATGCGTGAAGAAGAAATAGAACTGTATAAGAACGTTTCGAGGAACAGAAATAGAACTGAATAAGAATGCTTCGAGGAACATTGGCCCATATCCCTCTCACCAAAAAGCTTAACTTGACAAGCTCAATTACGAAACTCTTATACCATTGCAATCCTACTACATATACTGACAACAAGCCAACCACATATGATCATCATCATCATGCAAAATAAATTGATTAGGGTCTAATAAAAAACAAAGACAGCACCAAAGAACATGGGTCCAGGAATCCTCCCCTGATATTCTTGTAATATGGTTACTAACAGATTATTTGATTCAGCATTGTAATATAGGACAAGCACTACAACAGCAACACTAAAAAAGACACTAGCAGTAGACATACCGAGCAGTAAACGAAAATTTTCGAAATTTCCAATTGAGAATGCATCGATTTCAGTAGATTGTTTAAGCAAAGCAGATGGATACTAACACCAAACCACCGCATCATATAAAACAGAAAAAAATGGAAGCACACTGCGATAATACCCAAGTATTTAAACAGAGAAGGTTGTTATAATAGAGTAGGCATCATAAGGGGGGTTGGGGGGGTTGGTACTTGGTTTGTGTTCAGATTTTAGTAATCCATGGATTCTGCTAATTCCATGGATTTTAGCTGACTTTCAATTGCCTCAAGCACACCACCGGCGGCGGTCTCCGACGCGACGTTTCCAGCAGCAGAAGCAGCGGCGTTCTTGTGTTTGATCTTCACCATGCGCTCGCAGACCTCTTGGATGTAGATCTTACGGACCTTCTCCCTGGCGGCGAAGAAGGCCTCTCGCTCGATGAAGGGAGCCAGGGCTTTGGCCTCGTCGGTGGAGAGGGTGCCGAAGTGCCTCCAGGGAGAGAAGGGACTGCTGAGGTCATCGATAACAATGCCCACGAAGGGCTTGCGTATGCCAACGTCCGGCAACAACAGGGGGCCCTTTTCAGCAGCAGAAGCGCCGGTGTTCTTAGCCTGGAGGACCTCCAGCAGGCGATAGCTGATCTCGTCGGAGTAGATCGCTCTGATAATAGTTCTGGAGGTGGCGAAGGCGTCTTCCTCGAAGAGGCGAGCCTCGACTTCGGCCTCGTCGGAAGTGGTGAGGAAATTGAACAGAAGCTCCACGGCGGTGTTGCGGTAGACCATGGTCGGCAAGAATAGGCTGTAGAAGCAGTCGGCGCTCGGCTTCCGATCCTGTGACTCCTGGACTTCCATGGTTGAGCTTGAATTTCTATGAGAAAATGTTGGAGGATTCAGATGTGAGAGAGGAATCCAGTGTGTGTTGTTGCTTCAGAAGAAAGACGGTTATTTTATCTTCAACCTTCAAAATTAGGGTTTTTTTTTTTTTTTTTTATTTCTTTTTAAGCCCCTGAACTGTAGCCAGTGCTATGAGCCCAAGTTTAATCAAATTTAATGATCAAACTGTGCTCGGTCGTGATCAGCACCTATCGGAACCTCTGAACTGCTCGCCGGTTCATCAAGCTCCCCTTCATCGCTCCACGTGGCTTTGCAAACTCCATCTTGACGAACTCACGCAGAGCCGAATTAGACGAGTTGCTTCATGCGAATTGATCTGTTCTACAACTATTCATCCAATTCAATACGCACCAGCTGAGATAGAGAGATAGGCATATTGTGGTGGAGGAGTACAGATGACGGCTGAGAAGAGATTGGGGGAGCTAGATCGTTGATCTCGTTGTCCACGCTCTCATTCACATCTTCATGCTCGTATTCTCTAAACGGTGGAGGCTGAGAATCAAAGCGAGTGGAACAATGAGGGTAGTTTAGAGGTGCTTAAATGATAGACGCAAAGATTGGTTTTATGATGGGATGATGAATGAAAAGTGAATATAGAAATTAGGTTTTCATCCATTAAACAAAGTCATGGCATTGCAATACAATCACGATTGAGGCCTCAACAGCCCCCAACTACTAAGAAATTAGTTCCTCATTGTTTGAATGACAGCACAGAGAGTTGCATAGAAGAAAAAGAAAGCAAAAAAAAAAAAAATACTAAAATCAAGTTTGGGATTCATCGAAATGAATTCCTTCTTCACGTAATTTGTCCAATGAAAATACACCATGTCATCATTAATATCTATGAGAATATCTTCTTTAATTGTTGTGTAATCTCCATGAATTGGGCTCCTCGACCCATCAAGGTCTCTTTCTCAGGCCAGGACTTTACCTTATTTAGGCCTCTTTTTCCCTTTATTATATTATTTTCATATATTGCTCTAAAATACCTAATAAACACAAAAGTAAACAAATAAAGAGAAAATAGAGAAAATTAACAAAGATTAATACAGAGACTAACAATATAAATGTCGCATAAAATGCTCATATCAAGGACTTGGGGTACTTGTTCATACCATGTACATATGGTACACAAACTCCGAAAGCACAAGTTCGAAGGACTAAATGGAGTCAAGAATAGCATCATCACCGACGGCCAGACACATCGGATCCTCCCTTGGAGATTGACCTGACATGGGTACAAACTACCTTTCTATGGGGAAGCAAACCTTCCCACATCGGAAACCACTAGACACGGCTCCTGGTGATTGCTATATAAAGGCTCACATACCTCCAAATCAGGAAAGTGACATGAGCATAAAATGTGATGATTACAATGTGTAATCCTTTACATTTTACTTAGCTAATTCCTTTAAAAAGTATGTTATAACTTTGTTATCTTTTTAGGTACTTTGTGAAGCAATTCAAGAGAAACCACAAATTACAGATGTAACAATGCAGTTTGATCATTCCTTTGGCCGGAAATTACAAGGGAAGTCCACAAAAATCATTGTGAAAAAAAAAAAAACTACAATTCAAAATCAGCTTTGCCGTACCAGTTTTCTTACCACCTTCCAAGTGAAATCGTGCAGAAAGGGCTGGCATTTCTTAGAGACATGATGTTGTACTAAAACATGAGCCCAAGAGCTAGTCAGAAATGTCATCAAGGCAGCGGAAATGAATGCTCAAATAAAGCTTCCTGAGAGTGTAGGAACTGTTACGTGGCATTCGGTAATGTTTTCAAGTCATCTTTTTCATTTTATAAAATGAAAATGGCTTGAAAATGCATTCGTTGGTCTGTTTTCAAAAATGCAGAAAATAATTTTTGAAAGTAATTTTTTATTTTACTTGTAAGACAGGAAAACGACAAATAGACGTTTTCACCTTTTCATTCTCATATTTTAGAAAAAAACGGAGATATAGTTTCCAAAACAAAGAAAAAAAAGAATGTGTTTGTTACATCCCAAATTTTTTTTTTTAGATGCAACTCATACTCCAATCATGGAAATAAATTTCCGAGATCGAAATATGAATAATTGGAAAAGAACGATACTAGACAAGTTTCCGAAATTGAAACAAAACCTTTATTACAAGAGGGTTTACACCAACATTTACAACAAAAGGTCAACTATATTCCAAGTTCTTGTCTAGGAACCCAAGCATGATTACAATAACACACATGTATATTACATTATTAAAAAACACCCTTGCATTAAAATAACTTCAAACTTATTTATTCGTCACCTGCAAAAGATAAAAAGGGGTGAGCAAACATTGCCCAGTAAGAGAAATAAACCTCTTTGAAAATCATAGTTAGAATAGCAATAATGAATGGATGCAACTACTATCTATTCCCGATAATCCACATTGCAAAATAAACCGAGCCTACATGTCCCATACCATATATTTTACCACGATGGTGACTCAGAGTATTCAACAATGTGAACTAACCCCCACCCAAAAATCAAACCCCCTAACCCTCTTTTGCTAGTCATCTTGTCTATTCCCCTTTTGCCAGTCCCGAATTACCCTTTCAATATCCTATACTAAGTGCACATTCACAAGTGGGCATACCTGGGATCTGGTACCTGCTGAGGTTATAGACTCAACTACGCAAAAGATAAACCAACATACTCATTCCAATAGCATATTCACATTACTATCACCACCCTTATACTTCATGTCTTATTAATGCACAAATACTTTGAATATGTAAGTGTATTCACTATTCAGCCATACCAAACAAACAGAAACAGAGGACATAAATGCATATAATCATGTACACAACCATCCAATACAATCATGTAAGCAGCCATCCAATGAAAACATAGAGGCTCCCCAAGTTTTTCCCCTACCTCGATTGATTTTCACGTTAAGTATCCGGATGAAAACAAGTTCCTATTGCAAGAATAGAATTCATTAGTTTCACACACAAAGAATTAAAGCAAAACTTAGCTAATATACTATGAAAATCTTAGCAGTGAGTTATTTTGACCAAAACAGGCTTTTACTTGACAAACTGAAATACTGCAGTTTTCTGACCCAGTCACCTTAATGTTAAAAACTGTACAAATCTGTTTAAAATATGCTTTCAAGGTCTTCTAACGTCTTAATGTTAAAAACTGTACAAATCTGTCTAAAATCTGCTTTCATGGTCTTCTAACGATTTGTAGCTGACATCCTAATGAAACTCTCGGAATTTGAATCACCTGAAAAAAAAATTTCCTAGAATTAGTTATGAATTTTTAATTTTCAGCTACAGCCCCACGTTTTTCTGTAGAAACTGCTACTGTGTGCTAACCTCTGCAGTTTTAATGTACTTTCTACAACTCTAATTTGTGTAAAACTTTCAATACTGAAAATAGACTTTCTAAAGTGTTAAATAAAAGAAATCACACTTTCAACAAGGCTTTAAAACTTTTTACTCCTCCACTTCTAAGTTACCAAAACCCTCTTTCTCTCTCTCTCCCTTGTTTATCTATGTATCTAGCAACTCAAGGAAATGTATGGAAAGCATAGATGGTTTAGCCTATTTATAGTGTCTGGAAAGGAGGGGTAAACGTAGAAAGCAAGATTAGTCTAACAGAAAGAAAATTGGATATTCAAATTGAAATCTTACCCATCTAGATACTAGACTTGCCACCTCTAGATTTCTAGAGTTCTAGCTCTTGATTCTAGGGTTCCAGCTCTGCTAGCTTCATAGCGTTGGGGAATCACCAATCTGAAACTTGATTTCCAAGGCTGTTGACGGCGGCTATGTCCTTTGTACTTTCCTAAGGCGGTGGCTGGTGTATCAGATGGAGAAGAATGTGGAGGTGAGGAAGACGATGAAGAGAAGGGACAAAACTTTGAGTTTAGGTGTTGTTGATCTAGTTTTGGTCGTGGAAATCGTTCTATAGGCTGTTAAGTTACTTTGGGTTTGAGTTTTGGGTCAAAAACTTAGGCTACTCTAATTACTTAAACCCAAAAGAAAACAAGTAAAATTATCTCTAAATAATAATATTTAAACAAATAATTTAGCAAAATAATTAAAATTAAACTTATTTTTTTAGAAAATGTTAAAAATTTTAGGTCGTCACACTCTCCCCTCCTTTAAGAAATTTCGTCCTCGAAATTTAGAACATACCACAATCCGTAAATAACTTTGGATACTTTTTTTGCATTTCTGTTTCCAATTCCCACGTAGCTTCTTCCACATTTGCATGTTTCCAAAGAACTTTGACGATCGGAATATTCTTTGTTCGCAGTACCTTTTCTTGCCGATCTAATATTTGGATTGGTCTATCCTCGAAAGATAATTGTTCGTCCACATCAAGATCTGTCCAATCTAAAATATGTGTCGGGTCTGCTTCATATTTTCAAAGCATTGACACATGAGAAACATCATGGATACCCGAAAGCTGTGGTGGTAGAGCTAATTTGTATGCTACTTCACCTTTCCGTTCTAGGATCTCAAAAGGACCAATAAATCTTGGAGCTAATGTCCCAGTTTTTCCAAACCTTTGAATTCCTTTTCGAGGTGATACTTTCAGAAACACATGATTCCCATTTCCATTCAGCTATTGGCAACGGTTGAAGTTTTCCTGCTGGCTTTTTATGCTCCGCATTGACTTGTTGGCAAGTAAGACATCTTGCTACACATAGTGCAACATCTTTCTTCATTCCATCAAACCAAAATTGACGACGAAGATCATAGTACATTTTTGTACTTCCAGGGTGAATAGTGTATGATGAGTAATGTGCTTCACGTAAAATTTCATTTCTAAGCTCTGGAATCTCAGGTACATATAACCTTCCAAAATATCTCAAACCATTACTCTGATCGAAGATCCAACCCTCAAGTTGATTTCTAGACATCAATCTGTCTTGAATTGATTTGGATAGAGTATCCTCCTGTTGTTTCTCAATAACCTTTTCCATCAAAATTGGTCGCGTGGCTAAGTTACAAATACGAGTCATATTGTTGTGTATATCAACATGTAGATCATATTCACAAAGAGACTCCATCATCTTCCATTTCTGAACATGTAAGTTTGCCACAAACCTTTCTGATTTTCTACTTAAAGCATCTGCAACTGTATTTGCCTCTCCTGGATGGTAATGCAATCCGAAATCATAGTCTTCTAAAAATTCCATCCAATGTCGTTGCTTCATGTTAAGCTCCTTTTGAGTAAATATATATTTCAAACTGTTATGATCAGAATATAGCTCAAATCGCTCACCATATAAGTAAGGGTTATTATCACAATTGGTACCTGAACTATACCTCAATCTTATCGATGGTACCTGAACTTCAATTTTGATCACAACCAGTACCTGAACTTTTCGATTTCATTTTAAATGGTACATAGAGCCACCTTCGGTCACTAATCCGACTAAAAATGGCATGTAAGGCGATCATAGTAATGATCTTTGATGATTTCAAGGGTTGCGATCATATATAGTGATGATCTTTTTGGTAATAGACTTGCCTTGAACTTTTTTTTTTTTTTTTTTTAGGTTTGACTTTTTTGGCTGGAATAGTGACCGAATGTGGCCTTGGGTACCATTTAAAATGAAATCGAAAAGTTCGAGTACTGGTTGTGATCAAAATTGAAGTTCAGGTACCATCGATAAAATAGAGAATAAGTTCAGGTACCATTTGTGATAATAACCCTATAAGTAATGTCTCCAAGTCTTAAGAGCATGAACAATTGCAGCTAATTCTAAATCATGTGTTGGATAATTTCTTTCATGTGTTTTCAATTGTCGAGAGGCATATGCGAACACTCTATCTGATTGTATTAACACACATCCCAATCCGCGTAAAGAAGCATCTGTGTACACCACGTAACCTTCTCCTCGCTCAGGAATAATCAACACCGGAGCAATAGTTAAGCGTGTCTTCAATTCTTGGAATGAATTTTCACATTCTCTACTCCAGATAAATTTGACTTCTTTCCGAGTTAACCTGGTCAGGGGTGCGGCAAATCGAGAAAAATCTTTTATAAATCTTCGATAATAACCACCCAATCCAAGAAAACTTCGAATTTCTGAAATATTCTTTGGCTGACTCCAATTTAATACTGCTTCTACCTTGGAAGAATCAACTGCAATGCCTTCATTAGAGATCACATGTCCTAAAAATTTTATTTCAGTCAACCAAAATTCACATTTGCTAAACTTAGCAAATAGCTTATGTTCTCTCAAGGTCTATAACGTAATGGACAAGTGTCTCTCATGATCTTCCTGTGATTTTGAGTAAATGAGGATGTCATCAATGAAGAAAATTACAAACTGATCCAAGTAGGGTCGAAAAACACAGTTCATTAAGTCCATAAATGCTGCTAGGGCATTTGTCAATCCAAAAGGCATAACCAAAAATTCATAATGTCCGTATCGAGTCCTAAAAGCTGTTTTCGGTACATCTTCAGGTTTGACTCAGAGTTGATGATAACCGGAACGGAGATCAATTTTCGAAAAGAAACAAGAACCCCTTAACTAATCGAACAAATCGTCAATTCTTGGTATTGGATATTTATTCTTCACGGTTACTCTATTCCATTGACGATAATCGACGCACATCCGAAGAGATCCATCTTTCTTTTTCACAAAAATGGCTGGTGCTCCCCATGGTGAAGTACTAGGACGAATATAACCTTTGCCTTCTAATTCCTGAATTTGTGCCTTGAGTTCTTTCAATTCTGCTGGTGCCATACGGTAAGGGGATATCGAAATAGGTGATGTACCCGGATATACTTCAATTACGAATTCTATCTCACGCATAGGAGGTAATCCGAATAAATCTTCCGAAAACACATCAGTAAATTCCTTTACCACAGGAATAGTTTCTAACTTCATTTTATTCTCTTCTTCGGCCACAATGTGGGTAATTAAATTCAAATAATTGCACTTGATATCAAATGATACTTCTGATTTATAAGTACTCTTATCCCCGTAAAAACTAAAAGTTTCACCTTCCGGAGTACTGATAGTTATCTTCTTTTTACCACAGTCCATGATAGCATCATAATGACTAAGCCAATCCATACCCAAGATGATATCGTGCTCTGACATTTCCAGCATTATCAAATCAAAGTAGAATTTATGATTTGATATTTCTATCATGCATAGCCTACACACTCTATTAACTCTTACACCCTTACTCAAAGGAGACCCAATAATTAATGAAGTCTTTATAATCTCAGGTTTCAATTCAAGTATAGATGCAAAGGATGATGATATAAAAGAATGTGTTGAACCAGGATCAAATAATATTCTAGCTGCCGTATTAGATATTAGAAATGTACCTTCTACCACTTGAGATCCATTTTGTTCCTCCATGTCATTCAGAGCATACAGTCGACCCTGTGTGGGACGCCGTGCACCAATTGGTGCTCTAGGCCTAATAAAATTTCCTGGTCGTTGTGCCTGTTGAGGAACATTTGGCCTCTGCCAGTTCTGTTGTGGTTGAAAAGGTGCACGATACTGTTGTTGCGGTGCATAACCCTACTGCTGCTGAGGACGAAACTGTGGTTGTGGAGCACGAAACTGAGGTTGCTGATTTGGACGAAATTGTGCATATGGAACTTGGTTTGATTGTATGAGTGGAAAATCCCTCTGAAGATGTCCCGGTCCTCTGCAGTAGTAATAGAATTTTGTATATGGAGATGTCCCAAAAGATTTGTATGATCTCTGGAATTTATTTCTGGAAGGTCCAAAATTCTGACGTTTGAACTGTCCACTAGTACTCCCAGAATTCCAAACCCTTTTTGTTTCTTGAATACTACGTTCAGCAATAAGTGCTCGATCTACCACTTCTGAATATTTCAATAACTTTAGAATTGATACTTTCTCCCTAATCTCAGGATTAAGTCCTTCCTCAAATTTCTTTGCTTTAGCAGCCTCATTGGGAATAATACCTGGAGCAAACCGCATCAATTCCTCAAATCTACCTTGGTATTCAGCTACTGTCATTTCCCCTTTAGATAGAAACATAAACTCTTTTGCCTTGGCTTGCTTTACTGTGTCTGGGAAATATTTCTCAAGAAAAATAACTTCAAATGCATCCCAGGTTGTAATTTCAGTGTCTAGAGTAGCAAGAACTGATTCCCACCAGTGATAAGCTGCACCTTCCAAGTAAGTACATGAAATAATTACTTTCAAATCTTCCGGCACTTTTTGATTATTTAGGGTTCTCTTCATTTGTCTCAACCATTCTTCAGCTATCATGGGATCTAAGGTACCCTTGAATATAGGAGGTCGGGCCTTACGAAATTCACCTTGTATTCTCATAACTCGTTCTTCATTACCTTCTTGATGATTACCATTGTGATTTTCCCTTATTGCACTTGCCATATCTTGAATAGCAGCTATGACTTCCATATTGCTACTAGCCTCACCCTTATGTTGTTCTTCTGCCATTCTTTTGGTTTAAAAACAAAACAATCATATAATTTTTATTCATTATTATGTGTTTATAAAACTCAATTAATCTAACATATAATAAACAAAACTTCCAATTATAAGACAAAAAGTAAGCACGTAAGAGAGAGAAGTATAAACATAACATATATTACATGAAAAAAAAAAACTTTTGCAAAGTTTTGAAAGTAAAAACACATATCAACAGACTATATTTTACAAAGCTTTAAGCAAAAGTAGCACACCTGTATACAAAAGCTAATAAACACACCCACGGTTATTTATTCTCCACTATATAACATGGTTACTCAGCATAACAATTTAAACTTCCTCTTCCTCATAAGGCTCTGGGGAGCTAACAACTAAAATAGCATCAAGATAGTCCCCCGTCGAGCTACTCCCATCATCAGTACTATCATTATTATCATTACTACTCTCACTCATATTAGACTCTGATGATGATGGTGGTATTATCATAGGATATTCAGGTGAACTTCCAAGATGCCATAGAGCTACTACTTGGTCCCTTAACATATTATAGTAATAATCATTACCAGTAGCAGCTATCCCAAGGTTGATAGTGCGAAGTTGGCTCCTAAGGTTATACTTGACCATATTCCACTGCAAGAGGATGTAGATCTGAAAAATATGGTCTTTCTAATCAGTTGTCTCACGAGTCTTTCGGCACGAAAATCCAATTGTAGTTCATAGGTGTCGGGATTTAACTGTCGAACCTCATTTCTGGTGGCTTCAAAGGGTCCAAGGCTATCGGATGAGTAGACTCTATCCATCCTATAACACAACATAAAGGAATCAGTTTACAGTCTCTAAAAACAAAACGAATAAAGAGAATACAAATTTCTATCCAATGTCAACAGTCCTAAAGGATACTAATTAAACCTATTGCTCTGATACAAACTTGTCACATCCCAATTTTTTTTTTTTTTTTT
>BDJD01001216.1:8553-22287 GCA_002564525.1 Rosa multiflora
TTTAGGTTTCCTAGTTAGATTCCTAATGTAACACTTCATTGTAGTCTTTCTTGCAGACTAAGAATAGGATTACTTACCTTAATGAATAGATACACTGCTTCATTAAGTTACAAGTATTGATTTACAGTTTGTATCCATGTTAAACTAGGATTGATATTAAGCTAATCATCAATTACTTTATGATGATATGTGTTATGTCCATATTTGATCTTACACCTCCCTCCTATTCCATACATGTACGTGTTTCAATTCGAAAGCTTATATAACTCACTCAAATTCATATTCATATTCATATTCATATTCAATCCTATTGAAATTACTAAATCATCATGAACTCAGTAAATCTGTTATATTGAAGTTATTAGTCTCCCTTTGTTTGACTATCAATAAATGAAGTGGCTAGACCATTTGAATCTACTATAACTGCATTATATCAGCGGTTTTTTGAGATTTCCTAAACAGCTGTGGTTTTGAAAAATAGCTAATCGATGCTAATGTTGCTGTTTTGACCCAATACCGAAAACACGAACCGATGAACCACCCGGTCCACCTCAAGTAAAATGTTTCTGTTCAAAAGCCCAACAGAAGAGCCCATCCTACTAACCCATAAACGTTCAAAACCCATTGCTGCTACCCTTCTTCTTCTTCTTCTTTGTCCAATTTTGATTCTTGCGATTACAGTGATAGAATTTCAATTCTCCAAAACAAGCTTGGAATTCGAGACTTGCACTTTCATTTCAGTCTCTTTACGATGCTTCAGATCCGACTAAAGAGCGTTGCACCAACCGAGGGCTCTCCCAGAGCAAAAATCTTGCCGGCGGAGACCGTCACACTCGCTGGCCCTGACCACCTCGTCCTCGCCGACCTTCCGGTGGCCAAGGGCATTGGGTCGCCGGTCCCGTCGTCAGCTCGGTGAACGTGTTCGCTGTGATTTCCCGATTGCTATCTATGGAAGACTAGTATGTAAAATTGAGCTTTATATCTTTGGTCTAAAAGTTGAATGCTTTCGAAATTGAATGTGTTTGGATTGAATAGCTTGTGGACTTGTGGTGTTATAACTTTTAGCATATTCTAAACTTCCTTATATATTTATGAAGTTGAGAAGTTGTCCAAATTGAATATTTATGTATCCTTATGGGTGAGATGTTAATTTGAAAGCTTTTACATTTTAATTCTTGATCCAAACAAATGATGTAGGTGATTTAGTTTCCATGTCATTAGTATATATGCCATTGTATCTATGTTTTCACAGGGGTAGGGTTTTTACCGTCTGACTTTGATTTCGATGCAATATATCTCTATGATAATTTACAGATTTGTTGTGTTGCAGGGACCTTTTGGCCTTTTATAAGGGCTTCATCCCAAATTTTGGAAGGCTAGGATCTTGGAATGTGATCACGTTTCTAACCTTTGAACAGGTACATGTCTCGAAACCTTTCTATATCTCTTCCGCTGTTTGTCTTTTCTGGTCTGTGCACTGGTTTTCTAATTTCACATCAGTAGCAGTCTGAATTAGAAATTATATTATTTGATGGAATCAGAAAATCTCTATAAATAATTAGCCACTTCTGATGAAATCTTTATTGAAATTTATCTATGAAGCTGTGTTTTTTTATTTTTTTTATTTTTATTTTTCATATAAAACTGGAAAGTTTTCCTTTTGTAATGGCTTTCTTGTCTCTCAAAGTAACTTGAATTACTTTTCTCATCTCTTATTCTTCAGGCAGGCTAAGAAGTCATGAAAAGTATAGAATCAAAATGAGATCTGAAGCCAAGAGAGTGGATTCAGTTTTCAGGGGTAGCATCTAGAGCAACCAGTAGTTGTTTCAGAGAATAATAAGGAACTCAAAATTTAAGAAATAATTAGCAATCGTTTTCTGGATTACATATCATTCATTGTCATCATATTGATGAGTTGTGATTATTAAATTTGTCTATCAAGGCTTTAATTGCTTTGTTTGCAAAGCCAAATGCTAAATCTTTGTCGTCACCAATGAATGATGGCTTGCAGACATACTCTTGGATTTTCTTTTCTAGTAGATGATTCATCAGTTACTGAAAACGGCGGTACAACATGAATGTTGAACATTCCATTTTTTTACAAACCACACCCTCCATTTTTCAGAAGTCTAGAGTTTTTTATTTTTTGTAGGGTGGTTTATCGAAATGAATTGCTAACCCATGAGTGCTGATCAATGAATTGCTGAAACACCTCCAGAAGTCCCGAGTTGTTTTGGTCAAACAGTAATTTCCTCTCTGATTTTGGACAATAAGTCTCATATATCACAGTACTCTTGTTTTGAGCTCTTCGAATTGTAGAGGACTCACGGGACACTCTGGAGTGTGCCATGTTGCCAACAACTAGATATTATGGTTACCGCTTTCTAACTTTGATCATTCGCAGAACTGCAAGAACAAGTATCAAAGCATCTTTTCTGGGCGGCAGACTTCAGGTCTCTCTACATCAGCTTTGTTGCAGCAATGATGCTTAATAAATAACACCACTCCATAATATGTTGCTCGGTAGAGATAATAATCATTGACTTGTAACTGCAACTGTGAATCTGTGATGCTTGTTTTTTTTTGGTCTGATACAACTCTGATTATACTCTATACTAAGGGGCAAACACTGAAACGCTTTTCATAACTGTTCGCATGCAGACAGAAAGAAAGAAGACGACATCTTGCTTGTGCGGATGGTATTGCCCATGGTATTGATCTGATGGGAGACGAAGATATCAACGACAGTTTTGATCTGGATTCTGCCGATACAGAGGAAAAGAGAGGAGACGAAGATGAAATATCAGCCTCTGGAAATTGAGCTAGCCCAAGAAGGTGAATGGCTCTCTCGCTTTTTCCTTTGTCAACGATATTGGAGTTGATTGATTATGTATAGAGTTTGTAATTTGATGTTTCACCAGTCTACTGTGGGTTTAGTTATAAATCTAAGGCATAGATTCCTACTTACAGTTTCAGAGAAATTTGTTCTGCAATTTTAATTGGGTAGTGAGAATTGTGATTAGGGGAGTTCAATTTGGATTGGGATTGTGAGATTATTGTCGAATTCGTGAAATTAGAGTTTTAGAGGGGAAAATAACCTGGGTTGTGTGAAATTTTGATACTTACGCTTAGTGAAGAATTGGGTTTTTGAAGTTAGAGAGCGAGTTGAACTGGGTTGGGTTGTGTTCTCCCTGTTTTGGTGCTGAATTGAATTCATTTCTACCTTCAAGTTCAAACTGAAATAGCCAAGCAGAACAGGTTAGTTCTGGAGCTTGGGTTGGGTTGTGTTCTCCCTGTTTTGGTGCTGAATTGAATTCATTTCTACCTTCAAGTTCAAACTGAAATTGCCAAGCAGAACAGGTTAGTTCTGGAGCTTCGGCTGATAGCTATTACCTGATTACCCTAACATGCTGCAAAAATGGAATAGTATGGAAAAATAAGAAGATTTACCTGATGCTGCTTTGTGATTTGCTCACCCACATAAGTATTCGTCCTACTTCAGAGCCATTCAATATCTCCCAAGTACACATGACAGATCACAACACAGTAATGGATTTTACAAGTGATTTCAATGGTATCCACTTGACAATTCGATTCAAAATTGGAAAATTGAAGTATGAGTTCTAGAATAGCTCATTGGTTAAAGATTTGGATTCTTGCTTATTTATGTTTGATTTTGAAATTTCAGACTGATAAAAGCAGTTTGGTGGAGCTGGTTATGAAAGCTCAGATGTAATGGTGATAGATGAGGTTCAGATGAGAAATATCAAAACAGTTCAAGAAACTGTATAGGTATATTTGTGCAGGAAAGGTACAGATGTGACCAAGAGCATGATGATCTCTATGATTAAATTTTTGACAAAATAGTTTGCCAAAAAATTACACTCTTAATTTTGGGCTTCCAACTGTGGCTAAGAAATTTGGAGTGCTCAGTTTGATGATACTTATGTCCGAATTAATAGGAAGGAACAAAGTTTTGAGTTTGTGAAACAGTTGATAATACTTTGCTTTTTCGTATTGGTTTGGGATTGTCTCATGAAAAAATTAAGCTCTTAGATTCCTTAAACTCCATGTAGTATGCTATGTTATGACAAGACGGGGAATAAGAAAGATGACTTAGGTGTGGGCGATATCGATTTGCAAAGAGGAAAGCAGTTCAATGTTTGCAAATCCAATTGAAATTGTATACGACAATCACAATCACAATGAAACTGGCTAGGCATATCCATCTTTTATTACTGATTTAGAGATCAATGTCTATCTGATTTAGATATCAATTTGCTGTCTTTGTATTTGGATAAAATGAAGCTTGCGAAAATCCAGAAGGCAAATTACTTGTTAGCTTGGGACAGCAATAGGGAATGAATCATAGTAGTTGTAATTTTTTTTTTCAATATAATTAGGTAGACATGGTAGGGCATTTGTACTGAGTATTGCATCTGCTTTTCTGGTTTATCACTTTTTATCACGACTGCCATGTAACTTTGGGTTTCTGGCTTCTCTTCTTTTTACTGAGACCTAGCTTCACTTTTTTTTCAGCTACTTCGTATATGTAATTTTGCTGATGGAGTCTTCAACATCAGTGGTAACTCATTTCATATATGTAGACAATGTCTATTGGAACTTTGGAAGCATGTTGTGCACCACATTGAAGTATGTAAGGATGTACTGCACGGGCATGCCGAGTTTGAGGCAAGTGATGTTATCATAAAGGTTAGTTTAAACAAATACTGTGGATAAGCAAATAGGAAAACACAAATTCTTCAAAATGTTTGAATTTCAGGTTCTTTTTTTAATTATTATTATTATTTTTTTAAATCTTATAAACTGAGATTAAGTTTATAAGATTAGGAAGTAAGTACCTATACATATTTAGCTTTACGAATGTGTACAATGCTTTTCAGATTCATTTTCAGCTTCTCTGATTTTTTTTTTTTTTTCCAAATGTTAGTAGGTTATTGTTTGGAACATGGAAACACTACAGATTGAAAGCACACTGGAAGATCACATGATGATCGTTACTGATGTTCGATTTAGAACAAATCTCCTTAACAGAATATGGACTAGTATGATGGTAGAGTTTGTATGAGTTCAGAGTCCATGAGTAGAATAGAGGCAATGTTTGAAGCTGAACTTGAGAGGTTGGGGCTAAACAGGAGTACTTCTACTTTGGAGAGAAGATTAACTGATCTTGATGAGGTACAAAGTCTATGCTTATCGTTGCAATTTTTAGTTTAAGCAGCACAAGTTTATATTTTGTGTACTGTAATTTTGTGGGTGAATCCAATTCACTTGAAACATAGTAGTGATGAAAACCCTCATTTTCGTTCTGCTTTACTTGGTATGTTTATCTTCCTTTTTTCCTCAATTCCAATAGCTATCTTCTGTAACATTTCATATGATTATACCCTAAATTCTCAATAATTGTTTGTTTTTTTCCATGGGACCATAAAACTAGACGTTTGGATATTTTCCTTCATTTGGTACCCTAAATTCTCAATAATTGTTTGGTTTTTTCCATGGGACCATAAAACTAGACGTGACAATCTGGCTCCTAAAGACTTCAATTTTTTCCTCTAAATTCTCAATAATTGTTTGTTTTGGCACAGAGATCCATGGACTATAAAATCACACGTAACAATATGGCCCGGAAAGAGTTTGGATTTTTTCCTTCATTTGGTACCCTAAGTTCTCAATAATTGTTTGGTTTTTCCATGGGACCATAAAACTAGACATGACAATCTGGCCCCTAAAGACTTCAATTTGTTCCTCGAAATTCTCAATAATTGTTTTTTTTGGCACGAGAGATCCATGGACCATAAAATCAGATGTAAAAATATGGCCCGGAAAGAGTTTGGATTTTTCCTTCATTTGGTACCATAAATTCTCAATAGTTGTTTGGTTTTTTCCATGGGACCATAAAACTAGACGTGGTTCAATTTTTTTCTCCAAATTCTCAATAATTGTTTGTTTTGGCACGAGAGATCCACGGACTATAAAATCAGACGTAACAATATAGCCGGGAAAGAGTTTGGATTTTTCCTTCATTTGTTACCCTAAATTCTCAATAATTGTTTGTTTTTTCCATGAGACCATAAAACTAGGCGTGACAATCTGGCCCATAAAGACTTCAATTTTTCCTCCAAATTCTCAATAATTGTTTGTTTTGGCATGAGAGATCCATGAACCATAAAATCACACGTAACAATATGGCCCGGAAAGAGTTTGGATTTTTCCTTCATTTGTTACCCTAAATTCTCAATAATTGTTTGTTTTTTCCATGGGACCATAAAACTAGACATGACAATTTGGCCCCTAAAGACTTCAATTTTTTCCTCCAAATTCTCAATAATTGTTTGTTTTGGCACGAGAGATCCATGGACCATAAAATCAGACGTAATAATATGGCCCGGAAAGAATTTAGATTTTTTCTTCATTTGTAACTATAAATTCCCAATAAACGTAACAATATGGGCCGTAAGAGGTACCGCGTTTTTCTGCTTCACTCTAAGTTGTAAAGAGCGAACAGTCCACAAAGCGAAAATGATCACCTGGTCAGTTATTGACCAAGAAAATAATGTTCAACTATCCTTGGATGTAAATCCAATGGCAGAGAGAATTATTATTAAGTTGAGGTGTTTTGTTTTCCACCCTTGGATGTAAATCTAAGGGTTATTGAGCATAAATTCTTTAGTCAGCAACTGACCAGGTGAGCACTACTGGTCCACAAAGACAACGGAATAATATGGCCCCAAAAAAATTACATTTATGGTGTAAAACTACAACAGCTACTTTGACGATGAATAACAATGAAATATGTCCAAACTCAAGGGGGCATGGTAAAACTGCAATCTTTGACAGTAAATAAACAAAATTACTGTAAATTTCCTAAGAAGATGGATAAGTCGTGCAAGGTGAAGCTTTATCACCAACTAAATAGAAGTAAATACATTACGTAAGGTATCTTAAAAATTAAAATAAAAAATGATGTAAATTAGGGAATCAGCACAGATGGGGAACGACCCAATCAATCAGAAAACGCTTGAGGAGAATGAAAAGAGTTTAGATCAGACGATAACATAAAATTTGATTAAAGAAGATCCACATCAAAACCCAAATTCCCAAAACTTATCTGTGTTTTGCCTCTTCTTAGATGTCAAAACTGAGAGGTGGAATGTTAAATATTTTCCCCCAAACCCCTCCAGCAATGTAAATACAATATGCCATCGTTGCATCAAATTCAAACCACCTAAAATTCACTAACAAGGAACTCTATTATTGTTCTTTAACCTATTATCCATATCAATATATTACTGACAAATCAATGACCGACACCAATGGTGCATTAACGGACAAATCAACGACCGACACCAATGAATGGTTGAGATTTTCTTTTAGTGTCGAGAGCAGTAGTTGACGAGTTGTTGATATTCAGAAAGCTGACCTGCAATTCAAGACCAAGACTTTAAGACCAAGACTGACCTGCAATTCAAGACCAAGAGCTATTTTATTATTTATTATTATTATTCTGAAAGCTGACCTGCAATTCAAGACCAAGACCAAACACAGCACAGTAGCTATTTTTATTATTTGTTATTATTACTTTTATGGTGTAAAACTTCAACAGCTACTTTGATGATGAATAACAATGAAATATGTCCATACTCAAGGAGGCATGGTAAAACTGCAATCTTTGACAGTAAATAAACAAAATTACTGTAAAATGTTAAAAATAATTCCTAAGAAGATGGATAAAGGTGGAGCTTTATCACCAAGCAAATAGAGGTAAATATATTACGTAAAAGGTATCTTAAAAATTAAAAATGATGTAAATTAGGGAATCAGCACAGATGGGGAATGACCCAAACAATCAGAAAATGCTTGAAGAGAATGAAAAGGGTTTAGATCAGACGATAACATAACATTTGATTCAAGAACATCCTCATCAAAAACCAAAACCTCAGAACTTATCTGTGCTTTGGCTCTTCTTAGATGTCAAAACTGAGAAGTGGAATCTTAACCATTTTCCCCAAACCCCTCAGCAATGTAAATACAATATGCCATCATTGCATCAAATTCAAACCACCTAAAATTCATTAACAGGGAACTCTATTGTTGTTCTTTAACCTATTATCCATATCAATATATTACTGATATCAGGAGTTCATATACAATAACATTCTTAATTTTCACCAACAGTCACAACTAGAAATCACTATAACAATCTCTCCTAGTTGTCGTACTTAAAGCGTTCTAAATAGCCAGATTATACCATGTCCATGAAAAAACCAACCAATTCAGTCTAAAGCAAAACATTTGAGTTTTACTATACTCATAGCCTCTTCAGTAGCTGGTCGAGTCCAAAAAACTCATAAATTGTGTGTCGTCTATCAGCTTCATCTCTAGTTCTATAGAGAGTGGAGTTAAATAACAGCACTACATTTTTGCTGTTGTAAAATTTCGCTGTGAATTTGATTCTATTGAACAGTTTTTCATTGTTTAGTGTTGTTTACTAGCATAGAGAGCAAGATAATGGAACAAATTGAGTAATTGTTAATGTAACAATGTATCAAAGTATCAAACTATGTAGAAGAAAACAGAGCAAGATAAAAGGACCACCGCTAACTGGAATTTCATCGCACACGTATCTGTTTCAACGACTTCGGGGGTCCCAATTGAATCAGAATCTCCGGATGAGTCTCTCGTCCTTCAATTCGAAGTCGATGTCGCTCCAACGCTGTCGTCCTCCACATCCGCTTTGATGGGTTCAGAAAGAGGCTACCCGGATAGGATCACTACTTACCCAACCGTAATCCCAATTCACCTTAACCCATCCATTTCTACTGCAACGTCATATGTCTTTTAGTTTTACTGCAACGGGAGCCCAACGGTGCCATTAACGGACAATGAATGGTCGAGAGATGCACAGGTCCACAACCACTGGGAGAGATGCCCAAGGAAAATAGAATAGCTGTCGAGAGCAGTAGTTGACGAGTTGTTGAGAAGTGTATTCGCAATATATATTTCATAAACGATCGTCCAACTACCTGATAAATTCATATCTCTCTTTTGATTCATCCCTCTCCTAGCATTCGTCTCAACTTTTTGACTCTCTTGAGTAGAGATCAATGGCTGAATTTCTCACTTTTGGGGCTCAAGAATTGCTGAGGAAAGTGGCTTCACTTGCCGCTCAAGAGTTCGATCTTGTATGGGGATTCAATGGAGAAATAACAAAGCTGCGTGAGTCAGTGCTCATGCTTGAGGCTGTGCTACGAGATGCTGAACATCCGCGACAAGATCGGGGAGAGGCTGTGAAGCTCTGGGTGAAGAAGCTTGAAGTCATAGCTCAGCATGCCGATGATGTGCTGGATGATTATGGATACGAGCTTCTCCGGCGTAAGGTGCAACTGCGAAATCAGATGAAGAAAAAGGTGCAGAACTTTTTTTCCCTCTCCAATCCCATATTTTTTCGTGTTAAAATAGCACATAAAATTAAGAAAATCAACACATCTTTGGATGAGTTAAATAAGAAGGCAAGTGCTTTTGGCTTAGTTGCTAGACGATCCTTAGATGCACCAACTTCTCATGATATAAGCATTGACAGAAAAACCAACTCTCTCTTAAAAGAAGATGAAAACAATATCATTGGAAGGGACAATGTTGTGGCAGATATAGTTCAAGCCCTGACCAAATCAAACCACAATCTGGAAGGTGACCTCCCAGTTTTGGCCATTGTGGGTATGGGAGGACTTGGAAAGACAACTTTGGCTAAATCAATATATCATGAATCTGAGATAAGCACACACTTTGAGAAAAAGATGTGGATATGTGTATCTACCCATTTTGAAGTTGATTCAATTCTTAGAGGGATCCTGGAATATCTTAAACCAGAAGATGCTGCGGTGAAAGCTATAGATCCAATATGTAATATTCTCCGAGAAGAGTTGAAAGGAAAGAGATACCTTCTTATACTTGATGATGTATGGAATGAAGATGCTGAAAAATGGAATGATTTGAAGAATTGTTTGCTAAGAATTACCGATGCCCAAGGAAGTAGCATTGTTGTCACTACTCGTAGTGACAAAGTTGCAAAAACGGTGGAGACCCTTCCTAGGTGTGATTTGAGAAAACTATCAGATGATGAGTGTTGGCTTATATTGAAGAATAGAGCAGTTCCTGTAGGAAGTGTTCCTACATTTGAAGATCAAAAGACAATTGGAAGGGAGATTGCGAAAAAGTGTGGAGGTGTACCATTAATGGCAAAGGTATGTTATATTATACATTTGAAGTTTTACCATGCTTTCTTTTTACTTTGATTTGATAACAAGAATTTCTATTCCAAATATTGTTGATGTAGGGGAAATTAAACAAATAATAGTGATACACAATTTGCAGTTAATATTCAATTGAAGATGACTATAGTATTGTTGTGTTGAAATCTAATTTCATTCCCAATTTAATTTTAGGTATTAGGAAACACTATGCGCTCTAAAACGAGCAATGACTGGAGATCAATTATGGAAAGTAAAATATGGGATTTACCGGAAGAAGAAGACAAAAGAATCATTGCAATTTTAAAGTTGAGTTTTGATGATTTGAAATGTTCATCATTGAAACAATGTTTTGCATATTGCTCGAAATTCATCAAAGACTTCGTAATGGAAAAGGATGACTTAGTCCAACTTTGGATGGCTCAAGGATGGCTTCACCCCACCAAAAGTAATATGGAGATGGAGGATATAGGGAACGAATATTTCAACATTTTATCAGAAAAAACCCTTTTCGAAGACGTTCGAGTGGATTATAATGGTAATACAACATGCAAGATGCACGATCTTGTGCATGACCTTGCAGGACAAGTGTCAAACATGGCAAACCGCCGCTCACTATTTTCCAAGGGAGAAGCACTTGGGAAGACCTTGCGTAACTTTAGATCTTTACGTGTGTTAAATTTATACAAGGTAGACATTGACAAGTTGCCGAGTTCAATTGGAAAGTTGACACACTTGAGATATCTGAATGTTATGAAAACAAATGTGAAAGCATTTCCAAAATCTATTGGTCAGCTTTATTATCTTGAGACGTTTAAAATGCCTTATCATGTTGAAGAGTTCCCAAAGATGATTGCTGGTATGATCAGCTTGAGACATGTTTATTTTGGTAAATATACGAAAGTTCCGGTTGGGGTATTGGGAAGATTGACTAATCTCAGATCATTACCTTCTCTGAAGGTGGGTAAGGAGACTGGACCTAGAATTGAGGAACTGGGTGGGTTAAGCCATTTGAGAGGCACCTTATCTATCTATAATCTGGAGCATGTAAGAGATGGAGAAGAAGCAGTGAATGCAAAGTTAGTTGATAAGAAACATATACGCAAGTTAACTCTCGACTGGAACCTTAATAGACCAAGCAACAATGTTGACAATGAGGATGTACTTGAAGGCCTGCGACCACATTGTAATTTGGAAATTTTGAAGATTCAGGGGTTCATGGGTGTTAAGTTTCCATCATGGTTTTTGGATGCCAACAACTTGAAAGAAATTGAATTAGCAGGGTGCAACAAATGCGAACGAGTTCCAATACTGGGCCATTTGCCCAATCTTATACATGTTAAGATGAAGGACATGCAAAACCTAAGATGCTTGGGGTCAGAGTTTTATGGTTACGATCAGATTTCCGGTGCAACAACAAGTGACGAGAGAAAGACTTTATTTCCTGCTTTGAGATCATTACGAATTGAGAATGCCAAGAATCTAATAGATTGGATGGAAGCCGGGGAAGTGATGCTGACGGCAGAAAAATTAAGGGTGTTTCCTTACCTTGAGGAGTTGACCCTGGAGCAGTGTAGGCAATTGAGAAGTGCTCCTCGTCATTTTCCATCTCTCAAGAAGTTGGTGATACGAGTAATGGAAAGTGTTATGCCTATAGCAAGTATTTTAAGCAATAAACTAACTACTCTCACTCATCTCGAAGTATATGATGTCGAGGAACTTACTAGTCTTCTGGAAGGGACGTTAAGAAACAACAAGAATCTTGAGTCTTTGTATATAGGCGACTGTTCGGAATTAAGTTGCATTGCCCCCCATGGATTTGACTGCTGCGCATCTCTTCAGAAACTGGATATTTGGAAGTGTCCTAAGTTGAGGTATTTATCTGATGGGCTACTCCCACTCTCTCTCAAGGAGTTGTACATAGAAAATTGCTCCAGTCTAGAGTCCATTCCAATCATCCCTGAGCAAGGTGGTCTCCCATCTCTGCGCGAATTGTTTATATCCGAGTGTTCTCAATTATCCAATTTACCTGATGGGCTACAATATTGCACATCTCTTCAACAATTGAAAATATGGAGCTGCCCAAAGATAACGTCCATTCCAATTCCATCTGAGGGCCTCCCATCCCTTGGTGTACTGCGGCTTCGTCAGTGTCCTAAATTAACAGGCCTACCGAGTGGACTAGGCTGCTGCACCTCTCTTGTTGATTTGTCAATAGCAGAGTGCCCTAAGGTAACATCCATTCCAATTGGCAGTCTTAGTACAACCCTCCGAGGCTTGTCACTTCCAATTTTACCCGACGGCTTCACATCCCTCCGTCGATTGGGAATTAAGGGATGCCAAAGTACACAAATTGATCTGCAATTTTGTGCCTTTCTTCAATTTTGTGTCTCTCTTGAGGAGTTGACAATAATAGAGTGTCCTAATCTAGAGATTGTTCCAAGTTTAGACAAGTTCACGTCCCTCCGTGAGTTGTGGATTACTGATTGTTCCCGATTGACATGTCTACCCAGTGGGTTAGCAATGGCATCCCCACACGTATTCATCCGTCTCAAGGAATTGAGACTTGGTCCGTTTTGGAATGAGCTGGATTCATTCCCGGCTCTTCAGGTTCTACCGCAACTTGAATCATTGACGATCTACGGGTGGCCGAAGCTCAAGTCTCTGCCTGAACAAATTCAACACTTAACGTCTTTGATCAAATTGTTGATACTTGACTTTGAGGGAGTGGAGGCTATTCCAGAATGGTTGGGAAACCTTGCATCTCTTCACTCCTTAAATATTTGGCATTGCAAGAATCTGATGTATCTACCTTCCGCCCAAGCTATGCAACGCCTCACCAAATTAGATTGGCTAGGTATCTGCAATTGTCCCCTTTTGAGCGAAAGATGCACCGCGAAGAGCGGTCCAGAGTGGCCTAAAATTTCTCATCTTCCATCCATCTCTGGTAACTCTTCCTCTACCTCTTTTTTGAATCGGTCGTTATTCATATCACTATAATTATACAACTTGTTTTTTAAAAAATTATAGTTATTATTTTGTATGCCTCATCTTGCTTATATAAACTAGTGACATGAATACTTTTTGGCTCTTCATTCACTACTAGAATTATGGCCCCAGACATCGGTCAAAAACCGATGAGAAACAAAAACCCAACCGATGTCTTTGTGGGTGATGAGAAAGATCCGGAAAATGCAGACATCGGTTTTTAGCCGATGTCTAATATTCGGGTAGACATCGGTTCCTTATTATAAACCGATGTAAATAGGTTTAAATGATAACAAACTTGCATGCTTTACTATTGTTAAACCCACATTTTATTGTATTTCAAGCTTAAAGAAATATAGATTACACAACACAAGTTTGCGTTTTAACATCGTTATTGATTTAAGAACCGATGACTGATACTGTTACAGACATCGGTTCCCATTTTGGAACTGATGTCTGGTACTCTGTAACATAT
>BDJD01001216.1:25220-47107 GCA_002564525.1 Rosa multiflora
GTTCAGGAACCCATTCCTCACATAGATCATCTATTTCCTACATGTACCAATACACTAGCAAAGTTCAGTTAAGAATCCAGGATACATGTCATATCAGAAAGCAGAAGAATCAGAAGCATATAATCAAACTAGACATTTAGCAAGTTCTTTAACATTAATCTATCAGTAATTGAGCTTTAAGCATGGACAATTGGTTTACTGTATTCACCTTTTTGTAACATGGACATTTTTACTCAGATATATAAAATTTCTCCATCTTCTAGTAGACACTGCAAAACAAATTAACATCCAGGATCAATTGCAAAAGAGGTGTGAACAACTACCTTTAAGCAGATGATCAAGTTTCTTATGTATACAATAAGCAATCATAAATACATGGTTGGAAGTTTCCTTAGCCAAGTACTTTATGATTACCAGCAAGAAGTGTGAAAAATATTAGCAGGAGAACTAATATGGTTAATACAGAACTGCTTTCATTTTCGTAGTTCCTACTATAAAATTCAGGGGAAGAGGGAAGAGGGAAGCAGAGGATAAAGACTGCAGAAAACTGATCCAAATTTCCCTAATTCCTAGACAGAAAACTGCAAACTTCATAACCAAACTACTATGTCTAGCAAGCGACCTGATCCAAATATCGTTTCAACTGCCGAAAGACATTCTTTTGTATGTTCTCCAGAAAACAACTTTTTCTGCAGCAAAAGAGGCAACTCTACAGAGCCAGGTAAGGCAAGAGATCCAATGCGAAATTTGCAAAAGTACTGTTACCTCAGCTTATTTTTTACTTCAAATCATGAATGCATAACAAGACTAGTATGTTATCGAAATCAGCCATGCTTAATTTTGTCACACATATGACACAAGACAGCTCCCAACTTTCTCAATCCACATGTGTATTGAAATACAAACAACTGACCTTTTCATACATGCGGGTATCAAACATTCGTATGTATCCACCAAAGGCAATTGTAAAAACAAGCCCTTGGTCATCATAAGCAGTGGCAGGCCTTCCTTGTACACGTAAAAGACCCTATCATATGAATACAAATTAGAAATCTTTCGAAGCAGCAACATGATATAAGAAACTTGCACAGTTTCACCAATATCCAAATCCCAAGCATCTACCTGGCACTTCTCGGCTCGTTGATCCCAAAGCAGAACTGTCCGATCAAGAGAACCAGAAATGAAGCACTCTTTGCGGGAGCACAAGCTAAGTGAGACAACCCTAAAAAAACAAACACAAAAACACATTTTGCAATTACAAAACATGATTAGCGCAAGCACTCACTTAATTAAAACACATAGCAATCAGGTTCATAATCCACACCTGTCATGATGTCCTTTGAAATAGCGCAAGTACTTGTTGTCATTCAATGAGAGAAGCCTCAGCGATTCTGAAAGAATTGAACATGTAAATAAGTGCATCTAAATTTCGAATAAACCACACAGCTAACAGAGTGAAATCCCAAATGCAAGCATACCATCCCAGCCATTTTTCGACGAGTATATAACCGTGGTAGGATGGGAAGTAAAGCGGACCAAATCAACCCCATATTTTTTGCTGTTAATGGTCTTCAAGCACCTGTCAAAAACAAACAAAAAGAGTAAACCCTAAACAAGTCCACATGTTTCAAATCAACAAGGAAAGGGCTTGTGCCTTACGTTGCAGTGGACACATCATACAAACGAATCGACTCATCATCTCTAGCAGTCACTACATAACTCGAAGCCTTGTGAAAATCCAACGAACTGATTCTACCATTCTGTAAATACACAATCAACAATGGAGCATAACGATGGAGGTGCGAGAGTCATGATCATATAAGTAACTACACACATAGAGAGATGAGATAGTAATAACAAATTAACAAATAACAACTATGAAGTATGAACAAAACTGGAAAAACTGAAATCGAACCCAGAAATGGAAGACTGGAAGTATCGAATGAAGTCACTGAACCCAGCCTTACCCAGAAATCCAAATCCGAAATCGAACCCTCAAGTTTGTATGTAAAGTGAGTAACCAAGAAACTTACCCAGAAATCCGAAATCGAACCCAGCCTTCAAGCCTTCAAGAATCTGAAATCAAAAACTGAAATCGAAGTATCGATTGAACCCATCCTTCAAGCCTTCAAGTAAGCCTTCAAGAACCCAGAACTCTGCTTGAGCCTTGACTCTTGAGGACACTGCAAATTGAAAACCCAGTAACGCAGTCGCAGTAAGAGACCGATCTATCGAAGTTCATAAAGAGTGAAAAACACAAACCCATAAACCCAGACTTACCAGTTACCACCGTTAGTCCGTCATCGTCGAAGAGAGAAAAGGCTGTGCCGGAGAGAGAGAGAGAGAGAGAGAGGACCCAGAGGAGAGACGGAGAGAGATTCGTTATTAGCTAGGGTTCGAAAGTTTTAGAGAGAGGGGAAAAAAATACCAAGTGTTGGGGGGGAGGGAAATGAAATAATTGGTCCCCGCGGTTCTAAAAGTTTGAAAGTTAGTCCCTCCGCGTTTTTTAAAATTTTTCGAACGAAACTTTTCTCATCGTTTCTCTTGGTGACTGATGTCTATAATAACGATAGAAATCGGTTTTTTCACAAACTGATGTTAACATGTTTTTTAACATCAGGTGCAATCCTGACTGATTTAATAGTGGCGATGTCTAATGACATTATTCTAGTAGTGATTCTCACTCTCGAGCTCGGTGGAGAAAGAATATTTTGTTTGAAAAGAGTTTTGTTCCATCTGCTAGAGCTTGAAGAACTCTACTCATTTTACAATATTTGTAGGAAGGAAAAAAAAAATTTACTCTGATTTTTGGGTTTCATTAACAATAGTGATACATAGAACCCGAATGTGAAGGGATTGTTGTTGTGTAAACCATATAACTCTATTCAGTGACTTCTAAAGAGATTAAAACTTGTATATCCTTGTCCAGTTTTCTTTAATTTTATCTCCAGCATTAACCAAATTTCTTTTTGGTTTTAGGTGATTTGAGACAGGTGGTTGCATAAACAGTTGAAGCTATTTGATACATCAATCAAGAATAAGAGGTGCCTACAGGAGTATCTCAATTAGGAATTGCTTTAAGTTTCACATCAAATTACTGACTGTGTTCGGTGTGCTGTACTTACAGGAGCATCTGCAATTTTATGTAAGTTCAATCAAAAAGATAAAAACAATTATCTTGTATATCTCTTTTACTCGTTTTGTAACTATCATTTGGAAATTCACTCTCCAATCGCCACTATAAATTAATAGTGCTTTTTGGTATTTCGTAGATCGCAATAATGAGGCTGTTTAAATTACAATATAACCTGCTAAACATGTCTACATAATATTACTCTTGTAATCATTCGCTCCAAAAAAAAAAAAAAAAAAAACTCTTGTAATCATATGAACCTGTAACAAGAATGGTTTGGCTCCTTGATCTCATTGTCATCAGATTGGTTCTCTTTTCGACTCATTATAGTTAATCCGTCATTTAGATGAGGAAAAGAATCAAATCAGCTTTTAATTAAAAAGCAAAAAAAACTGAAGTACGAACTTTGGTATAGCAAGTAGCTAACATTAATGCTTGAACACTGGGTTTTTAAGTTTGTTGAATCTACATTGTTAAAGAACTTTTACTGCAAATCATACGAGTCTAGTCAGACACTGCTAAAGCTACTACTTTTCTTTTCTAAGCATTGCATTAAGCACTTAGATTTGTTTCCATCATTGACCAAACTTCTTTTTGTATTGAATTTTGAAGCTATGTGATACACCAGCTGCAAGATAAATATGTGCCTACGGATATGTGTCCAGTTGCAGAAGATTACTTATGTTCTAGCTCTAAGGGTTCAGGGGCAGGCATTCCTCGTTTCTTGAACTTTTGCGTTGAAACAAGGCAAGCTTTCACATTTTCTTTTCTTCTGTTCTTTCCCTAGTCTCTGCTCTATATTTTCCTTATTTTGTTCATCACTTATTTGTTTGTGCAAGGGCATCTTTCACTACAATATCAAACTATTTTCCTATGGTCTGTAGGAAAATCCAGGACTTGATTCTATCTTGGTGACAAGCCAACATGTTCCCTTTCAGAAAAAGAAGCTTTCAGTTTGTGCATTTGAAGTGGCCTTCAAAGTGCTGCATGAAAAGGTATAACCTTGTGATTCATCATTACAATTTTACTATACTTGTCCAGATAGGAATTATGTACTACATAGGTAATCCAACTCTTCCTTACCCTTTTGCAGCAAATTAAGAGAAAATGTGTGCTACAAAGCAGTATTGTGGATTTTTGTCCTGTACTCTTGTTGTACTCCAAAGCAACTCATAGCCATCAAATCCGACTTCTTCGAATAGAAACACTGGGTGATGTCTAACGGATGATATGGCATAGCTGAAACAAGCTCAGATTTGAGAGGTTAAGGCCAATCTTGAATTAGTTTTTCAAGGCAGTTCAAGCTCATGTTCAAGCAGGAAGATCTTTGTCTGCAGGTTGCTTCAGTTTGAATGAAGTAGTCACTTTACAAACTTTTGCGTGTCAGGTAGAGCATATGTAGAGGTGCTCTGAAATCCTCTTGCTCCAGGTTGGTGAAACTGATCAACAGATGATTCTTGAAAGAACAGATGGCTAGGCTAGATCTGTGTTGTGCAAAACTATTGTACAATGTAAATTCTTGATATACAATTCAATTGCAGACTGCTATGTGACGAAGTCCTGAACTCTAAATGAGTTGGCTAAACATATATATCTAGTGAACTATTGGATGAGATTAAATATTTACAGTTTATATATACTTTCTGGCATTAACTTACTGGTATCTAATACTAGTGTATGAATCGTGTGCTTGAGAGATTAAGACCTTATATGTAGGCAATGACTTTGTTGGTATACATATACCTCCTAGGCACAGATTAATTAAGACCTTATATGTATACTTAGTTTATTGGGGTGTCCTTCTAGGCACAAGTATCGGAAGCACAAGACTCGTATCACCAATATAAGAACTAAGTAAAGCTCACAGCCAGCGATCACAATACCCCACGGGGCAATATCGGGATCCCGAGCGTCCCACATAGAAAGAAACGGAGCCAGCCTCCCACAAATCTGCTACCATAAGGGCATCTCCAACGACCCAAAGAGGTAACTGTTTACTATCGCTTTCCATTATCATTATCTTATAATGACACTGACTTAGGTATCAGAGTGTTGAAGGCCGGCACACATGGTTTTCCCTCTGACCTTCGTCTGTTTTACAGATAAGCCAGACCGATAGCGATAGTAGCAAACCGAGACATCCCGTGTTTGGCTGGATCAGCCCCCTCTTGAGATAGCTGAAACATTTGGCGCTAGAAGGACTCCCTTTGCTCCTTGCAGGCAGAACAACATGCCGCCAATGGCTACCAGCACTCCCGATACTAGCGGCGAGGACCCACCCCATGAGGCAGCGACCAGTGAGGTCTAGCGCATGCTCGAGTTCTAGAGCTCGAACACCGAGACACACTCTGTCATAACCACTGACGCAAACACCGCACTAGAAATAGTGATGCGTGACCTCATGGAGACACGTGCACACGCCGAGGCCGAGCGTGCGGCAGCCATGGCGGCTCGCCGAGAGGTCGAAAATATGACAAACTAGAATCGCATCCTTCGAGAGGCATTCCAGTGGCTAGTTACGAACAACGAGGCATTGGACAGGGCTCGTCAGCAGGAAACCCCGCTACAGACAATCGGTGGCGTCCCGATACCAAGAGCAGTCCTGACTACAGATCCAAGCACTGGCCTCGCTGGCACTTTCATGCCACATAGCGTAACCTCTGGAAGCCCCACAGGCCCCACCCCAGGCAGCACCAGCACTGAACCACAAGTAATCTACTTGAACTCCCCCTACTCCTTAATCAACTCGGCACAGCGCCACCACCTCAGTCTGCCCCCGATATAGAGGGAACCTCAGCCACAAACACTGCCATAGCCACCAACATACCTCTACCCGATCCCAATACTAGGTTGTTGCTCTAAATGAGCGAAACCATCACCTCCTTACAAGCGCGGAACAAGAGTGCCGAAAGCAGAACCGGCTGGCAACCAATAACGGCTGGCATCCTGGGAAAGACGGGACCATTCACTGCCCAAATATAGGCTGAGAAGCGCCCACCGGAGGCCAAGCCCTTCAAGATCGAGAAATATAATGGCACTCGAGACCCAAACCATCACTTGGAAGTTTTTCAATCCCTATTACATGGAACCCGATACACAGACGCGATGGCATGCCACAAGTTCGAGGAAACCCTAACAGTCGAGGCCCTACGATGGTTTCTTAACCTCCCCGATAACTTCATCGATAGCTTCCAGGAGCTTGGGGACAAATTCCTCCGCATATTCATTCTATGCAGCAGCGGCTATCGCATGACGCCTGACTTATTCCTGCTCAAGCAGCGGCCAAGTGAGCAATTGCGAGACTTCATCCGCCGCTGGCATAAACAAGCTACACAATGTCGTTCCCTTGACCTAGCTCTAGCGGCATCGACATTCAAGCAGGTACTCCAACCGGGATACTTCCTACTACAAATCAACACCAATCCCCCTGCGACATATGATGACCTCCTCGATGTCGCTACCGCTTTGGCGCAGGCTGAGTACGACACCTTTGATCGCGATACAAATACCAATACACACCTAGTCAACATCCCCCAAGTCACCAACCCCATCGGAACCACAGACAGCAGGAGCAAAAACTCCGCCAGGGACAAACCTGCCCAACATGACAGATCCCAGCGAGAGTGACAAGGCTACAATGACAAAAGGGACAAGCAATACCGGAAAATCCCCGAGAAGCCAAAGTACAACTCCTTCGACAACCGGTATCGCCATGAGCCATACGGCAGTACCCGACACAAGGAAAGCCAAAGATTCAAGGCACCCCAATACGAGGTTTACACCACCCTCACCACCTCATATGAAGAAATTTAGAACAACCACAGAGACATCATCCCACCCCCACTGCGGTGTAAACCTAGTCAGGCCAAACCGCGAGACAATGGCAAATATTGTACATACCATGAAGAATCCGGCCACCCCACCAATATTTGCTGGACACTGAAAAATACCATTAAGCACCTCATTTAGAGCGGCCAACCCTCGCAGTATCGTACTCCAGCAACGGGCGCTAACTCCATCGAAGTCTATGGACTGATCCTAACGATACATGGCGGGGCCCTAAGGGAACCAGAGTCTCATCATGCGTAGAAGCGCCAATGCCCTCGGGGCCAAGAGATATTGGGACTCCACAATAGCTGCCACACTCCGCAGGTAGAATGGGACTCGATTGCCTTTAATTGCAGCGAAGACACCATAAAGAAGAACCATAACTACCCCTTCTTGATCACTATTATCATTAACCACTATCGATGCTATCAGGTCCTAGTCGATAGCGGCGCGGCGGTCAGTGTCATGTTTGGCAATTGCTGCGAAGGTCTCAACCGATACAAGAAGAAACTGACTCATGACCACGATCCCCTGATCAGCTTCGCAGGAGAAATCACATAGCCTTTGGGGTTTGACAACTTGCGGATCACACTCGGACGCGGTAGCACTATCGCCACCATGACAACACATTTTATCGTTGTCGACTGCCCCTCCTTCTACAACGTCATCCTAGGGCGAGACGCCATCTGGGGACTCCAATGCTTTGTGGCAAGGGATGGCAATGGGGCGGGTTGGGGATGGGGATCACAATACCATCCCCATCCCCGGGGTCATTTTCTACACTCATCCCCGCTCCAATTTCCAATAAAAATATGTTGGGGATTCCCCGTCCCCATCCCCATTGGGACTAAGCCTCCAAACCCGCCCCAAATCCCCAATAAGAATTTAATAAATAAAATAATTTTTTCTCATATTGTCTTTTTTAAAATCAAAATCTACAATAAATAAATTTAAAATATGATTAAATTCATAAATCATAATTCAGTGAGTGCAAAAATCAAAACACCGTTAAAGTAAAACTGTAGCTATTAAAGTAAAGTAGTAAAGTGATTTATATTATAAAAAATAAATTAAAAAATATATAAGTTAATATATGTATATATTATTGGGGCGGGTTTGGGGATCGGGATCACAATACCATCCCCACCCCATCCCCAATCTTAGATAGCGGGGATTGGGGATCCTCATCCCCATTCCCCATTTGTCCCCGAATTCTCCCCCCATTAGGGACGGGTATCCAATGGAGCTCCGTCCCGCTAGGGATTTTTGCCATCCCTACATGCCAATGATGAAGATACCTACCCCGGGGGCATCCTCACCATCAGAGGTGATCAGGAGCTAGCGAGACAATGCAACTCCCTGACTGTCGCAAGGGCACATGGCAGGCGAGAGGTTCTTCTAACCACAAACCTACCTTCTCCCTCTGACAAGCCTGATGATCCATGAGAAGATCCCGAGACCCCAGCCGCCCAAGACACAAGCGACAAAATAAAGGTCGATAAGTGCAAACTCAAGCACCCGAGACCAGACGCTTTTGAAGATCTGATATCGGTCTCCATATCCGATACACACCTAGAAAGAAAAGTTAAGATCGGGTCCAAAATAGATCCACAGTTCCAAGCAGAGTCAATTGCCTTCCTCAAGACCCTGACATGAGGTGTTTGCATGGTCGTATGCTGACATGCCCGGAATATCGCCTGAGCTGCTGACCCACAAACTCACCATTTCACCAGATGTTCCCCCAATCAGACAGAAAAGAAGGGCTTTCACGGAAGAAAAGTACAAAGCCATCCTGGTCGAAGTTAAGAAACTCCAAGATATCGGGTTTGTCAGGGAAGTCTCCCACCCAACATGGCTCTCCAATGTTGTGATGGTAAAGAAGCCCAACGGCAAATGGTGCATGTGTGTTGATTACACCAACCTGAACAAGGCCTGCCTAAAGGACAGTTTTCCCCTGTTACGAATCGATCAACTAGTTGACTCCATCGCAGGCCACAAGCTCTTCAACTTCATGGACGCCTTCTTGGGTTACAACCAGATCGCTATACAACCTTCCGATCAAGAGCATACTTCTTTCACCACCGACAAGGGTCTATATTGTTACAAGGTAATGCCATTTAGTCTAAAGAACGCTCGGGCCACATACCAGAGATTAGTCAAAGCCATGTTTACAGATCATATCGGGAAAATAATGGAGGTCTACGTAGACGACATGCTCGTCAAGAGTGTCACCATCGAGGACCATATCATGAACCTGGGCATCGTCTTCGACATCCTACTCAAATATGGCATGCGACTTAACCCAGATAAATGCGTATTTAGCGTACTTGGTGGAAAATTCCAGGGCTTTGTCGTCAGCGAGAGAGGCATCAAAGCAAATCCTGAGAAGGTTTAGGCCATCCTCAACATAGCACCGCCAAAGATGAGGAATGAGGTACAATCCCTTACTAGGAAAGTCATCGCTCTAGCCCGATTCATATCACGCTTAACCGACAAGTGCGCTCCCTTCTTCAAGCTCCTTAAAACTCACAACACCGAGCAAATCACTTGGGGACACGAGCATGACAAGACTTTTCAGGGTCTCCGAGACTACTTGGCATCAGTGCCCACTCTTTCCAAAACCATTCTTGGGGAAGTCCTGTATATCTATCTCGCCGTATCGGTTACAGCGATCAGCGCTGCCTTGGTCAGGCGCGAGAACACTGATGAGCTACCAGTCTATTACACCAGTAAGGGGTTCAACGATGTTGTTAATGTTTAAAGTTCAGCGTAGCTAAACCTTTGTTAACGCTGGTCCGATGGGCGGACCGATACTTGTGATAATCTCGGAGCTTCCGCTACTTGTCAAGTAAAATACAAAGGGCGTAAGAGGGAGACCACGTTGGTCGGTCTTCTCTTCTCCAATGCCTAAGTTAGTCAATTTATTTATGTTGACAAAGTAACAGTAGGCAAGTATTAAATGCGTAATTAATGATGTGCTTTTATGGGTGAAGAAGGAGATGATCTTCTTCATGTTTTCGATGTGGGACTGATGTGCTTCAGTCCCCAGCTTTGGAGCTTCTGATACTGTCTTGGCGCGGCGCATGGCGGTGCGTTTGAAGTGATTTGGGGGTAAGCCGAGGCTCTGGCGGTAGCCTGCCTGGCTGTGTTCCCATAGGTCACTCCCTTGGCGGGAGTTGGTACCGCTGGCGGTAGCATGAGCATGGCTCATTATAGCTAATTATGCTTGCAAATGCCTATGCAAGAACAAGTCCCCCAAGTCCCCAGTCAAGGAGGGCAATCTTGGTTGGGGAGTTGCCTAGCGATTCGAAGCGTTGCTTCCGCCAGTCTTGCCAAAAGCATAATTAGAATCAGTGCGTTGTCAACCATGGACTTACTGAGAAAACACTTTAAACCCTTTCGGGTGGACCCCTGCTAGGCCCTCTAGGGAGTTCCCCACTCCCCGGCTAAGATAGACCTCCGTTTGGCTGGTGTATTGTTTGTTGAGGGGAGCTACGTTGAGCGGAGGGTGTTGGGTAGCGAACACAATCTTTGATACCCAAGTGGCGGGGGTCAACATGCCTGATCAGGTCCGTCAAAGACTGTGTTGACGTATCCCCTTGCCTGTCCCAGAGGACCATGTTTTGACTGCAACGCCACGTTGCGGTCGTTGTCATAGTGAGGTGTGGCCTCAGGAATCGCCGTTGGCAGAATGCCCTCCTCTGAAGATAAGTGGCCTGCAATGTTGCGAGGGCCTGCCTGGCGGTAGCCTGGCAGATGTTGTTGCTGTCAGCGGTGACTATCTCGCTTGCAAGATGAAAAGAGAGAAGTTTCGCTAGCGGTGTTGCGCTTAGCGGAGACTATCTCGCTTGTAAGATGAAAAGAGAGAAGTTCCGCTAGCGGTGTTGCGCTTAGCGGAGACTATCTCGCTTGCAAGATGAAAAGAGAGAAGTTCCGCTAGTGGTGTTGCGCTTAGCGGAGACTCTGTTGTTTTGTAGTCTGCCTTCTTGGTGGTTACTTCGAGTAGACGCTTCGTCTGGCAATGCCCGACACGTGGTCGTCATGGATTGGGTTAGCGTGTACAATATCATCTTTTCAGCACGCCCGTCTCCACGCCATTAATGTGAGTAATTATTGATTTTATAACCAAGGCGTCGCTCGGTTAATCCGGAGAGTAAGTGTGTTTGTGGGTCACGTGTACGGTTGTGGTGCGATGTCATTTTTCAGCGGACGGCCTAGATTAGTTTGATGTTGACATAAAAGAGAGGGAAACCTGGAAGTTTGACACTTTGTACTTTTTACCTAGTGTCGTCGTCCTCCATATTTGCCCTGCATTCCGAGAAGGAGATTGCTGCTATTCTGTGAAGTTATCGATCTGCGAAGATCCCCTGAGGTGAAGACAAGCACCTTCGATCGCACCAAAGCTTTCGTCTTTGAGGTTGGTACCCTGAATTGCATCCCTGTTCTATTGGATTTCTGTGTTTTTGTTTGCTTCTGTCAGTTTCTAGGTTTTCGATTTGGGGTGTCATCTGTTCTCTCTGGTGTGTGTTGAGGGTGTACAACGATTTTTGGGAATGGGTTTTGGTGTTTGATAGAGGGTTGGGGTTTAGGGGTTTGCTAGATGGTCGAATCTGGATTGAGTATATGGGTGTTATTTATTCTTGTTTTGGCATTTTCTGGGCAATTGTTCTTGATGTTCTTGGATGCAAGTGATGAAGGGATAGCCTAGATCTTCTGCGAACTGATTGGTTTGGGTTTTAGGGTTTTGGGATGGCTAGCTTCATAGATATCTCGAGCGGTGAGGATTCTGGGTCTGATGAGTCGCTCAACACGGTGGATAGGGTGTTTATTGACTAGTTGCGTCCGTCTGCCCCTGCAAGAACCTCACCGTCCAAACGGCTAGACATTGTGCCGCTACAGACCATACCTTGGGAAGTTGCCATGGGTCGTGCTGGTCGTCCTGAGAGTTCTCGGGCAAGAGAAGATGCCGCTGCTCGCAAAAGGCGGGAGGAACGGCTGGAGAGCAATAGTGCTGCTAGCGGCTCCGCCGGTGGGGTGAGAGAAATTCGCGGGGAAGAGGTTGAGTCGGCCTAGGTTCTCGGTGATGGGACACTGGTTGATGAGCCAGGCAGGCCGATGACGGTGGCCGCTGTCAACCGTATGAAGCGGGTGTTCGGCCTGCCAGGTGTAGTGAAGCTGCGACCGCGGCTGTGGGATGAGAGAGCGTCGTTCCTGCCAGCGGGGCATGCTGTTGTGCACGAGGCGATCTTCCTCCAGGCAGTGACATTGCTGCTACTGCCAAATCTCTAGATCTTGGTTTGAGAATTTGGCCTCATCTTTGGGCAAGTTTGCCCTAACATGTGGCAGTTGTTGATGGCGCTTAACTCGCTATGGCGGTTGTCCGGCTGTGAGGGTCCAACCATGGCTGAGGTGCTACACTTCTATGAATTAATATATATGAGGCGCCAAGGTTGCAGTGGGCAGGTGAGTCTGACTCGTCGTCAGGGGGCCCCCAAATTAGTTGAGAATTTGAGGGATTTGATGTCACCTTGGCGGGGGACCTTCTGTGTTGCCACCGCCAGATGGGAATATCAAGCGGGGCAGAATGAGGGGGAGCCGACATTGAGGATTAAGTCAGAATTTTAGCCTATCTGAGGTCGTCGCTGGCCTCCGCTGCTCAGGGTTGGTTTTGGTTGCACAATAACTTCTGTTGTAATGACTGTTTTTTTTTTTTTTTTTTTATGGCAGCGGGTCTGTGTTACAACCTTACACGTGAAGAAGAGTGCCTCGTGGCAAGAATTCGAGGCTGTTGGCAGAACCGCAACCTGCTAGACTTTAGTCTACTCATGGGGTGGGAGCTGTTGGCCGATCAACAGTTGACGCGAGCCCTAGGTAGGTGTATTCCGCTGATGAGTGCTTTAGTTTGTTGTTTTTGGGCTAAGTCGTTGTTTTTCGCAGACTCTCCACCGAGCAACAAAGCGAGCCATGAGGCGTTTGAGAAGGCCATGGACCGCGCCGAGATCAACAACTTCCTAGAGACCATGTACACCACTGGGCTGGCAGCCCAGAAGACCTTCTTTGATCCGGCGAAGCTGGCGCTGAGCCAGTCTGAGGTTCCGGTGGTGCTACCGATGCCGCACCACTCTCACCTTAGTGCCGATGGCTCGCCAGTCATTCCGGCGGTGACCAGCGTGGTCCGTAGGGCTGATGGTTGGAGTAAGGCCGCTGCTACTACTGTGGACCAAAAAGAGAGAGTGCCCGCCAACCGGCATAGGCCGCAAAAGGAGAAAGTGGTTCAGCCAGCGGAAACAGTCACCATTGCGAGGCTAGAGTCGCAGAAGGGACCGAGGACTGGCGTTGTTGGATCCACACGGGCGGTGGTTCAAAGGAGGCGTCGCCAAAATGACTCCTATGGAGAGGAGAGGGACGACTCGGAGACCATCGGGGCCTGCCAACAGAAGAGGCAAGACAGGTTGGAACCTAATGGTTGTGTGACGTCACCAGAGAAGCTAAGCAATGGCTCATGATCCTGTAGCAGTTTTCTGTTCAGCCGAAGTTTGTCGTAGCACCCATTAAAGATGACATTTACAGCAAACTCGCTGTCGACAAGTATCCTTCCCACTGACCATTTGTCGAGTATGGAGTCGATCAAGAATGGATCATCGTGTGGCTGATGTACTTCGCGCTCCTCCTCCTGTGAGAAAGTAATGGGCTCCCAACCAGACTTTGGGAGTTTGGCGGATCTCTCATAGCGGATATTGCACACCTCATTGGGGTGGTTAGCACGTGCATATCACTTTTTTGCTCTGTGAGACATGTTGGTGATTGGAGCGCCACCGTTGAAGGTGTTGATGCGGCCCAAGGGCTCAATATTGGCGATCACGGGTGGTGGTTGGTGCACCTTGAATTGTTCCATCTTATCGTCTCAGTACAAGGTCTCAATGACTGTTTTGAGGGCATTGCAATTGTTGGTATTGTGCCAGCTGTCCTCGTGGTACTTGCACCACTTGGCAGTGTTTCTGGGCTTTCCCACCCTTGGGTATTTTCTTGGGGGTGGTGGCGGGATTTGGCCCTTGCATTGGTCGTATATCTCCTCGTATGAGGCCGTGAGGACCGAGAACACTGCGTACAGCTGGGATGACTCCGTCTGCTTATTACGATTACCCCTATGAGATGAGCGGTTGCCCTTATTGTAATGATGGTCCTTCTATCGCTTGCTTTGGTAATTGCCCTGCTGTCACTCTCTTTTCTTATCGGTTGGTGGTGCATCAGAGGTTTTGGTAGCGGTTTGGTGATGGCTGGCGGAGGGTTGGGTGGACTTTACGGGTGTTGGTTGTGGTGGGGGGGTTTCTCCATATGTGATGAATTCTGCTTGTGCTTGGATGACAGCCTCGCTTATGACATGGTTGTAAGCGGCATTTGGATGATTGTAATTGAGGTGATAGAGAAATGGCCCCTTGAGGAGTCCCTGCTTGAAAGTGGCCAGTGCCATTGTCTTATCAAGATCGCGGCACTGGCCACTTGTCGCCGCTTGCCACCTGGTGACGAATGCCTTCAATGTTTTCTCCTCTCCTTGCTTGAGGCTGAATAGCTGAGTTGTACTGTGGTGTCCGGCAGCCAATAGGGTGAACAGAGAGAGGAAAGCATTTGATAGGGCTTGGACTGAGTCGATGGACCCTAGCGGGCACTAAAAAACCAACTCATCACCTCACTATCCAGTGTTTTGCTGAACAGGTGGCAGAGGGTGGCATCGTCGAACCCCTTGTTATTGGTGACTTTTTTGAATATGTCCATATAGATGAAGGGGTTAGTCTTACCGCTGTAATGTGACATCTTCAGTGTCTTTGCGTGTGTTGGGCGGATGGCATGCAGGATCCTGGCGGTGAATGGTCCTGGCCTGGACGCAAAGAGTGGGTTTTGTATTGGCTCTGGCGCGCCTACCTCCTCCCGGATTAGTCTTTGCTCTAGCTGCTGCATCCTTTCTAGGATTAGGGCAGTTGCGTATGCGGTGGGCCCCTCCTGGAGGTTCCTCTGAGCCAGTTCCCGTTTAGGGGCAGGTATATTTCCCTCAGTTTTTGCTCTGGTTGTTGAGTGGTTGGTGTGAGGCTGCGACTCCGCTTCCTGTTCCAACATTAATTAGTCGGGGCGGAGGTGGTGGGCCCATCCCCAATAGCTCTGGTGGGTCCAGTTGTACCTGCATCTGTATGGTTGGTCTAGGTACCAATCCGCTGGAGTTGGGTTGACTGCACCTGGCGCTCCTCGATTGCTCGCTTTGTGCCGGGTTGGCGTTTGCTTCCAGCGCCCTCTTCAGCTCGTCAAATTTGGACATCAGCGTGGCCACCTACTTTTGGGCCTCGGCCTTTTCTATGTGCTCCTGTTCGCACTCTTTATTTTCCTTGTGAAGGTCCGCCAGTGCCAGCTCATACTTAGCTGCGAGGTCCTGTACCGGTGGGCAGCTGCCGCTCGGTTGAGCCTCCGCTGAAGTTTGGGTTGGCGGAGTCTGAGGAGTTGCTTGGGGTTCCCCGTTAGGGTTGATCGGCATGTTGAACAGTGCATGGTTAACGTTAACCGCTGGATTAACGTTGATCGTAGGGTTGGTGGGATGGGGGTTGGTGGATTGATCTGCTTGGTCCTCGACATTTCCCCCGTTATCGTTAGTCATGGTGGATGTTGTGGTGGGATGGCCTTTTGTTCAAGGATTCCCACAGACGGCGCCAATGGTAATGTTTAAAGTTCAGCGGTAGTTAAACCTTTTTTAACGCTGGTCTGATGGGCGGATCGATACTTGTGATATTCTTAGAGCTTCCGCTACCTGTCAAGTAAAATACAAAGGGCATCAGAGGGAGACCACATTTGGCGGTCTTCTCTTCTCCGATGCCTAAGTTAGTCAATGTATTTATGTTGACAAAGTAACAGTAGGCAAGTATTAAATGCGTAATTAATGAGGAGGGAAGAAAGAACCTTTTATGGGTGGAGAAGGAGCTGATCTTCTTCATGTTTTCGATGTGGGACTGATGTGCTTCAGTCCCCAGCTTTGGAGCTTCTGATGTTGTCTTGGCGCAGCGCTTGGCGGCGCGTCTGCGGTGATCTGGGGGTAAGCCGGGGCTTAGGCGGTATCCTGCCTGGTTGTGTTCCCGTAGGTCATTCCATTGGCGGGAGTTGGTACCACTGGAGGTAGCATAAGCGTGGCTCATTATAGCTAATTATGCTTGCAAATGCCTATTTAAGTACAGATGCCGAGTCTAGATACTCCGATATCGAAAAGTTTGCCCTCGCACTCCTCATAGCCGCCCGGCGACTAAGACAATATTTCCAATCGCACATCATACACGTCTTGAAAAATCAGCCTTTGAAATAGGTCCTCCAGAAACCCGAGTCCTCAGATAGATTGGTAAAATGGTCTATCGAACTCTACGAGTTTGACATCCACTATACGCCACGTACGGCTATCAAAAGGCCGGCTGCTGCAGATTTCATGGCGGAATTCATACCCGAGAGGATACTGAGACCTTGGACAAGGCTATATTGGAACCGAACACCACTCCGACATGGACCCTTCATGTTGACGGATCCTCCAGCAGTAAGTTCAATGGCGCCGGAATAGTCTTGACCTACCAAGAGGGGCACACATACGAGTGCGCATTACAATTCAAGTTCAAAGTATCAAACAACGCCGCCGAGTACGAGGCACTCATAGTGGGCATCCAGCTGGCAAAAGAACTGGGAGTCATGAGGCAGGCAATCTTTAGTGATTCCCAAATTGTCGTCAACTAGGTCAGTGGCGATTTCCAAGCCAAGGAGCCCCATTTATCTCACTAACAATCCCTCGCCAAGGCTCTACTCCAGCGATGTTTCACCATCCATACAATCACTTTGATCCCCCCGGCACAGAACAGCAAAGCAGACGCTGTCGCCAGGCTGGCAACATCGCCCCCAAACACAGATATGGGAGGCCTTAAGCTGGAAATCCTGGATAAGCCAAGTATCAACAAGGCGTTCTCGGAAATATTCTTTACCGAGAGTGAGCGCCCACCTTCGTGGATAGACCCATTCATTGACTACCTCTCCAACGGTATCGAGCCACAGGACAAGACTATCGCCACCAGGCTCAGTGGAAGGGCAACACTATACACGGTCCGAGGAGGCAAACTATACAGGAAATGAAGGTCTTTCCCCTTGTTGAAGTGTATCTTCCTTGAGGAGGGGCAGCGAGTTCTGCTATCGCTGCATAGTGGAGTTTGTGGTAATCACGCGAGCACGAGAAATATGGCATTCAAGGCATTGCGTACGGGGTACTATTGGCCCACAATCGAGCAAGACGCAAAGCGTATCTCTAGCACATGCCTCAAGTGCCATCAGTTCGCCAACTTCGATCCCCCCTTACACCTTCTATACCGCTCTCAATCATCATAGCTCCTTGGGCATATTGCTAGTGGGGCTAGACTTCATTGGCAAATTCCCAATAGCACCAAGATAACTAAAATTCGCCATTGTCGCAGTGGACTACAATACCAAATAGGTCTAGGCCGAGGCCCTAGCCACGATCACGGTGGCAAAAGTTATCAACTTTCTGTGGAAGAACATCTACTGCTGATTCGAAATCCCTAAAACAATCATCACCGATAACGGTGCCCAGTTCGATAAAGACACACTCAGGACTTCGTTGGCCAGTATGGTACCATAATACGATACGCCTCCCCCGCGCACCCACAAACAAACGACCAGGTCTAGGCCGTTGACAAGATAATCAAGCAAAACCTGAATAAGTGGTTGGACGATGCCAAGGGCTTATGGGTAGAGAAATTACCAGAGGTCTTGTGGGCGATCAAAATGACCTCAACAAAAGCCAATGGTGAGTCCCCCTTCTGCTTGTCATTCGGTACTGAGGCGGTGATCCCTATCGAGCAGGAGGTTCACAGTGAGAGGGACTCTGACCTCTTAGAAGAGCACTACAAGCGAGCCCATCTCTGCAATATCAACAACAAACAGCGTATCCCTCGCTATTATAACGCCAAGGTCATGCCTCGCCTCCTCTCCGTCGGGGACTGGGTAATGAAGGAGAAAATGCCAACTCCAACAGGGCTAAAAGCCACCTGGGAAGGCCATACGAGATTACTGAGGTTGTTGGACCCGCTACCTTCTACTTGAAGGGAGCAGACGACATCATTCTCCTATATCCATGGAATGCCCAACCCCTCCCCTACTATCCCAAGTAGAGCGAGGCACCCAGGCTATGCAGTCTCCACCTCGCTATCGCCTCTCCCCATGATTGTAAGCACCGACACTATCTCCTTTCTTAATTGAATGTATTTTGCACCTGCCCTCACGTAGTATTGAATGATATGATATTACCAATGAATGAAATGCTCTTACTAGCCATACTCACCGACCACACTAAACGAACGCTAACATGTATCTCCATCAGACCCATAACCGGTCAAACAGTCTACTCCCATCATTATCGTCATGGGCCTTATGCTGGCCACCATAACGATTACAAGCAACAGGCAAGGGCACATTGTATAGCAATCCCAACTTACTGTCTATGTGTTATCACTAACGTAAATGAGATATCGCTCATGGATGATTTTGCTGAAACAGCATAACGCTATCCCTCGCAAACCCTTGCGTTGCCAATCACGATCAAACGAATGAATGAATGAATTATACACGATACTCCGTCCTCCGCCATGATAGACGATACACAATGAAAAGCAAGTGTAGAAATGAAAGGCGATAGCATAATGAAAGGCAATACATTCTCCAAAAAGGAAGTTCATTACAAAGGGCTTTGCGGCCAATAGCGATACTCCAATTGTTACTCCATACAAATACGATACACAACGACAACATGTTACATATTAATACAAATACGATATATGCCCTGGCATATGAATGCAATACATATACACCTATTCTCGTCACCCCACAGACCAAGTCTGATTCTTTGGCATATGAGGAGCTCCGGAAGAAGATCACTGAATTGGAGGATTGATAGGCTGGCCGAACTCTGGTGCGAAAGACTGGGGGGTAGTTGCACGGCGCCACTCTCCGCCATATCGCCACCTAATCTCCATCATTGTAGCCCGCCGCACCTCGAGCGACCGTAGTCCTTGGGTTTCTTATTTGGACGCAGCCTCAGTTCCCCACGAGTGCAGATTGCTCAGTCTCCAAAGGGTGATGAAGCTGAGCCCTTGTGAGATTAGGCTATAAACCTATAACCCAAGCAGAGATTAAGCTATAAAGCCCAAAATTCTGGAAAAGCAAACTGCCAGAAGGAAGGAAAGATTTCAAAAGCAGAAGCACAATGAAAAACAAAGAGAATGCCATGTTGAAAATATGATCAACCCACCTCCTTCCCTCTGCCTATTTATAGTGGAATGTCACCGCCATTAACTGCTCCGGGATAACCAATCACCACACTGTCTTAATGACCTACAATAATGACAAGGCAATAAATACGTTCAACGCACGGAGGACTATCGCCCAACAATGTCTATTCCCCATAAACTTTTCATGTCCCAATGCAAAACGGACATACCAAAAAGCAGACCAATCGGTCAATGTCTCAACAAAACCTGAAGCATTTACAGGTGAAGCAAGCCTATTGCTAGCACAAAAAAAAAAAAAAAAAAAAAAAAAAAAAAAAAAAAAAAAAAAAAAAAAAAAAACTATGTCTCGCTCCCCCGTTCCACCTTGCTCCCCAACATTTTCGCCCTGCAGCTCCACGCGTGCTTCCTCTTGCTCGCTGATAACACCCTTAGCCTCACGATCGCCAGCCTAGCCCAAGACATGCTCTGTTTTAGTAGTTGGCCCACGGATCACAATCCCAGCGCTTCGCCCACCACTAGCTCTGGCTTGCGATCGCGCCGCTTTCTTCACCTGCATATCAAGGACCATCTTCTTATGATCGATCTAGCCAGTGGCGATACGGTCATGGATCGAGTGCAAGGCCCCATCCGAAAAGGCTTTATTCATCTTCTCTTGAAAATGGGCTGACCGGAGAAAGCGATTCACTGCCTTGTCCGTGCCATCCCGCTTAGCCTTTTGGAGTTTGTCGAAATGTGTCTTGGCAGCGGCGCGTAAGCAAATGTAGTCCTCAGCGAAGTTACTAGCCCGAGTCTGTTGCTCAACTAACTCCTTCCTCAGTCGCTCCATTTCTATCTCCCTCTCGCCTGGCTGGAGTTCAATGACTCGCAAGCGGTCAACCTATCCTTGCAGAGTACCAATCTGTCCCTCCAACTCCACCACACGATCAGGGTAGGGAGCCAAACTCTCCAAGGCTGTATCGCGAAGCTCTAACTCAGCATCGCGCTCCCAGTCCTGCCTCTCCAGCTCTCGCAAACTCTCCTCAGCAATGCCAACCCAAGCCCTGACCTCCTCCAAGGCCTTCAAACCAACCTCGGCCCGCTGCAACTTGCCGGTCAGATCCAGGTCCGCCTCCTCCAGCGGAACAATAACATTCTCGGCTTGCTGACGACGCGACTTCTCTATGGCTAGTGCTCGCTCTAACGCCATCCTCCTCGCGTTCCCATCGTCAATCGCCCACCTCATATCCTCATGCTACGCTTGGCCACGATCCAATGCACTATGGATCTCGCGTGCTCTCTCCCTCTCGGCATTCTGCTCACCCTGCAGCCGGGCGATCTCCCTATCAAAATGCGCAAGCAACTCGGCGGATGCTTGATGATTATACGCATTTATATGCGTGTAATTATATCTAAAACACTAGAAATAAGTTAATCCCCATGTCAATTATTATGTAATTAACCTATTTTTTATTTATTTGTAGGTAATAAGCGGAGTTGCGGAAACCGAGAGAAAATAGTGCAAAATTGAACCAACTTAGAAATTCGGACAAAAAGATGAGAAAAGTTAACGGTCGATCAATGAGTTGACTAAGGTCAACGTCATTAGGGTGTGAAGCTCATGTATTGGTACTTGGTGGAAGAGAAGAAAAATGAAATAATAAAAGAAAATGAAAATGAAAGAAGAAAATGGATGCTGCACGTGTTGACCATTTAATTAAGCAAACCTTTGCTTAATTAATCCTTAGTGACCAATCCTCCTCCTTTTCTTATTATCACGTGCAGCAAATTTTGTTTGATTTGATTGAGCCAATTAATGGCTAACACATGGCAGACTACCAACTCATTCCTTCTCCTCTTCCGCATAGCCACACATCCTTTCTCTTCACAATATATATTGACCCACGACCTAATTTCCTGGGAGACACCAGTAGCAACAGGAGCCGCACTACACCAAAACAGGGGGCAGCCCCTTTGGGCTGCTCTTATTCTCTCCTCTCCATTCTTCTCCTCCATTTTTCCTTTTTTCTTTAGTTTTATTTTAGAGATTTCAAGGATTTACTCACCCAAAGCTTCAAGAATCTATCAAAGGGCTCAACCTCTATAAGATTCAATATTTGAGTATTTTGTGGGAGTTGTAATTCAAGACTAGTCATGCTAGCTTTTTAGCTATTTATGATTTTTCTTGTTTTCTCCTACACTTCTCTACTCTTTTCTATTTGAATTTTGTAATTTTAATGTCTATGATTATGGGTTGTGAGTAATTTCCTTGTTGGGTTTTAGGGTTGTGTCCCTAACCCAAATTTTGTGTAAAAGATGTTTAATTTAATGTAATGATGCAATTTTCATATGATGGATGCTTATATCTATTTTTGTTGGGTTAAAATGCATGTCTAGGAGCCTAGTCAACTCTAGGGTGTGTATTTTGAGCATGTCTAGAATGGAGTTAGGGGCTTGACTCCCTCTAATTCCTAAGCTAGAAACCTTCAATTTCGTATTCGAGGGGTTATAAGCATGGTGATTTACACCCGTTGCGTGATTGCGCGGGCGGGTCGCTTAGTAGTCTAATTCCTCGATCTTTACGCCTCTTGATGTGAATTAGTGACCCTTGAACCGGCTCTAATTCATGCCAAGTGAGT
>BDJD01001216.1:56754-78090 GCA_002564525.1 Rosa multiflora
AGAGGCTTTGTAATCGCTGGGATCGATTGCTCAGAGAGAGTAAAGGTCAAAAGTCCTTTCTGTATCGTGTTTAGCCTCTATATATAGGCTATTGTAGATTCACTTCCCTAATAGGAATGAAATACTATATTATAGACCACAGTTATTGGCCTTGAATCAAATCAAAACTCTTAATAGTATTGATATAATTATGAGCGATAACTATCCGCTTCTGTCGTCGCTAGAATATAGGCAAGGATTAATTGCCTCCGTGAGAATCTTGGATGTGATCGCCGGATGCGAGCAGTGGGATACGCACTTATTAATTGCCAATATATCTTCACGCCCTCACGAGCGCTCAATTAAGGATGATATCTCCTTATGAAACACGGGATGAGCAATATCACAACCCAAATCCGTGTAGTCTCATTTTTGGGCCGCAAGTATCGGCCCACTGGCTCAGACCCACTAAAGGATTTCACCAAAATTACTTTTGGGCCCAAACATTGCCCCCCAGGCCCTGAAATCAGGCCTGCTAAAATGCGACTGATTGAAGGGGACTTAGAAAGACGTGTCGGTCGCTTGAAACGGTGCCATTAATGAGGGTCGCGTCCCTTCATTTGTGAAACGCTTTCTGTCGCATCGTTTCCCTCACAAAATCCTTTATTTAAACACACAGCCGCAACCCTGTCACATCAAACACTCCTTCGAACTCTAAACTCTAAACCCAGAAAAACCCATCTCTGCTCCATCTTCTTTGCAAACGATCCAGAAATGGCTCCCCCTAAGAAAATCATCATCGATCAGGAAGAAGAATTGAACGAAATGGCTGCTCGGACCTGGGGAACCAGTATCGGTGCTCGCATTCATCTAGAGACCACTATTCACCGACCCCTACTCCTTCGTTTTTCCGATCACCACGCCGGGTTAGGCCCAGCACCGCAAGGTGTTATCCCAGATGATGCCATAGCCATGTACGGTCTTCCTGTCCGACGGCCCATTCCAGTCCTCCGAAGGACTCCCGGAGACTTTAGCGGTTGGGGTGTCCAAAACCATCGAGCCAAGATAGGGAATTGGCCATCCTCTATTAGCGCACAGGAGATATCTTGGTATCGCGAGGCGCGGGCGTGAGATCTAGGTCGCTGGAATGCTGCAGGTATCACCCATACTATTGATCTGAGCTTCCATCTTCCTCGCGGTGGTAATCGTTCGCCACTCGCTGCTTTCCTCTGTTTCTGGAATACCGCTACCAACACATTTGACTTCAGATTTGGTCAAATGAGCATTACGCTGTTGGACATCCTCGCCATCACTGGCCTCCCCATCGATGGCGAGCCGTATGTGCATGGTCAATTTGACTCTGTCGACTTCACTTTGACCATGGCCCAGCAAGGTCGCAGCGCTCATAGTGGTTCGTACCCAAGATGGCTGGCATATTACAGCCAGGAACACAATGCGACTGGAGGAATTACCTTCCTCGAATATTGGCTCTGTAAATTCATATTCTGCACCTCCTCTTGCAAGCCCACTGGCACCTGGACCTACTTAGCAACGGCCCTCTACAACGGCCGCAACATCGGGCTTGGACAACCGGTCTTGGGCGCCATCTATCGTATGCTATACCAAGCGACGATGCACCCCTTTGAGATCAACATTTCCGGACCCTTCTGGATCTTGGACTTCTGGATCCAGACCTACTTCCCATTCTTCCGCCGTGAAGATATCCCGCAATCCCCACCGGCCGATCAATTGTTAGGTCGCTGGTTTTGCTACGAGGACAAGTACTCATCTCCCCCTTACTCTGAATGCTTTTCTTATCTGTACTTGCTAGACGACATGCCATACTGTGATCTAATTCTGGGAAGAAGATTCCCTTCTGTGCTACAATATGGCTTCCTCCCTAGCGATCCTCGTTATCCTGACCGTGCTCGCCTGGCGTTCCGCCGCGCCATCTCCTGTTCAGACATCCGGATTGCCGCCGAGGAACTCAGCTATGAGCTCTATGCTCCTAATCATTTCGCCAGCCAATTTGGCCTTGCCCAATTGGTACCAGTCCCTCTGTATGATGCCTGGAATTATAACACTTCTTGGCGAAGATTCGGTCCGCCTTCCGGGCCCCCACCGGCGCAAAGTATGCTCGCGCTGGTCGACCTTCCCGATTGGGCCCAAAACCTTGATGCTGTAGACGGGACCGAAGAAGGGTATGAAATTTGGTGGAGAGAAGTCTCTGTCAACTGCTGGACTCAACCAGATGATGAACTCTTCGCTACTCTCTTTGGCGAGCTCAGGAAACCATACCCCGCTGATATTGAAGTGCTCGCTCGCTTTTCCGAAGACGCCAACAGGCCTCGACCCCTCCAAGTGGTCAGACCTACGCGAGCTCCTCGCCCGGCCCAGGCTGGCATCATAATTCGCGAACCACCTCAAGAAGTAAGTACTGCAACTCTAATTGCTGCGAACTCTTTCATTGTTTCCTCCTTCACTCATTCTTGTTGGTATTAGGGGAGTGCGCCGCCCGCGCCCTGGCCGCCGCACAAACAATGCTTCACCGGCCGCTGGACAAACTGGAAAACAGAAAGCAGCACTTGCTGAAGCTACAGCTGAGGATTCTTCTTCTTCTTCTGATGACGATGATCCACAAACCGTAAGGACCCTCTGTCTTCAGGACCAACTTTGTGAGTTAAATGCTAACCTCTTGCTTTTCACAAGTTATGGTTGCTATAGCCCGCAAGCGCAGTCGCTCAGATACTCATGCTGACCCCTGGGAAGGAGATGAACCAATGGTTGACCGGCTGGTAAGAGGCAAGGAGCATATATTAAAAATTATCCCTGTTTCTGCCTATATTTCACACCCTTCTCCTTTACAGGTTCGTCATAGGTCATCTGCATATGCTGGGGAAGGCTCTTCAGCTGCCACTCAAGGAACAACTGCTTCGCGAGCGCCAACAACTGTGAGACCTGAAGATCTTCCACCTCCTGTCAGCACTGATGGCGGCTCCACCTCTATTCCTGTGCAGATCATAGAGGATAGTTTCGATGAAACAGAAGAGAATGCGCCCCTTCCGGACGCACCACATGAGGATCCGATCGCTACACAACCACCAGCGCTCGCGTCACTTGATTGCAATCCTGATGAGGAAGCTCAAGAGCCCGCGCCAGTAAATGTCTCAGACGAGGGCCCCGTCGCAGAGGTATTCTTAATTGAAAATTGGTGCCTTAGTTCTTGTTCTTCGTTATATTTCTGACCGTCTTTCCTTATTGCAGAGTGACGTCCCTGCTGAGGAGGTCGCTGTCGCTGACCCTGCTGAGCCCGCTGATGAAGGCATGGCGAATCAAGCACCTGCCCCCCAGGCTCCGGAAATAGGTGTTGATATAAATGCCATACCAGAACAAGTCGCGGCCCCGATTATCGAGCCTCAAGTTGGCTCTGTTGCCGTTGCCGCTGATGCTGACATCATCGCTGAAGTTCCTCCTCCTGAACCTCCTAACAGGTTGGAAAGACTTGTTCGCATACTCGAGGTGGCCCCTCCAGGGGTCGCAGATGAAGCGAGGGACAATCTGCAGCTACTCCTGGGTCCTGACATTTTACTGCCAGGCGCAGCTGCCAGAGCTCAAGAATACCTGATGGTACTTCGCCGCGAACCCATCACTGAAGATGAATTTGTTGAAATATATGAGCTCTTGCAAAATCTTCCTGCACAGATCAATGAAAGGACGACCGCGGCCGCACAGGCCAGGCAGGTTCAGGTTCACTATCGCGGCCTTGCACAACAAGCAGAGGTATCTCGCGACTCCCTAGGCGATCGAGCGATTTGTGTCAGGGATCTAAGGATCTCACAGAACCACCTTCGGACCCACATTCAGGACCTCCAAGCCCAACTAATCGAAGCCAAGGCCCAATTAGTGACTGTCACGGCCCAACTGGCGCAAGAGGAGCCTCAGATAGAACAACCTTTAACGGCGCTAGAGGCGATGTCTCAGAACCTGGCTCAAGCGCGCGAAGCGGTTCGACAAGCAGAGCGCGCTGCCGCCGACGCTAGCTGTCGTCTGGATGAGCACTTGCTTCGCTTGACCCATGCGGGTCGAAAACTTTAGGCCTCTTGTTTTAGGCCCATTTACTTTGTATAAAGACATTTTTAATATATACAATATTTAGCCCGCTTTGCTCGGCCCAAATATCATTTAAGGTATGCCAATTAATGAAAAGCAAGATCGTTGAAAAGATAATCCCATTTTTGGGCGGTTACTTCCTTGGAGACCGTCCTGCTTCCCACGCGTTTTCAATATCTTCCATTTCCGAGATAATCACATTTAACCGCATTGATTCTCTTATTGATGGCGTTGAAAGCGTCTCAACTGCTTACCGCACAGTGTGAGATCAACCCAATAAATACCAGCATCCAACGAAGAGCGATAACCAAACCAACATGTTTCTTCCAAAGATAAACTCGCAAGCCCTGTTGCTTTTTCTCCAGTTTCTAAAATCTTCTCACCGTGATCTCACTCTTAGCCACAGATTCTTAGGCTTCATGGCTTAATCTCAAGACCTGGGTAGGCCTCATGGCTTAATCTCAGGTCCGGCGGCATGTCTTTGGTTACTGAAAACCTGGATGAACTTGCCAGTCTCAGTTAAACCGAAGAACATGCCGCGCTCCTAACGCGGCAGAACCACATTCTGAGGAGTCCAACTTTTTCAGACTGCCCGCGCGGAGCAAGCGGAGGAAGGGAGGAAGGCCACTATGAGGCTTACCTTTCTGCCTCCGCGGTCTACCTCTGGGGCCTGGGCACGCACTTTCTGATTTACCCCAGGAGGTAGATGTGGTTCTGAGTCGCGCCTGCTCTGGAGCCCAACTCTTGCCTGGAGGAGAGGCCCCAGGAAGGGGAATGAAGGTTCTCTTTTTCCCCTCTTCCTCCAGTACCGATGACAGCAGCGGCGACTTAGATGGGAGGAGGATCTGATCGTAGGGGGAAGAATGCTCTAAGGTGGTAGCGTCCAGATCCTTCTCCGCACGGCCACAACAAACACCTTAAGCTTTTATGTCCGTAGCCTCTTTTGTAATCGCATGTGAAACTGTATTGCTCTATTCTGTTGTATGCCTCTGGCCGCAAAGCCACTCTATGAATAAAATGCTTGATTTACTCAAAAATCTGTACTCAAAAAATCTGCACAAACAAAAAGCAAAAAATAGTCCAAAACAAAGCCTCTTGTATAGGCCCTTGTATTTACTCTTAACACGTTTTGTCAAGACAATGAATAAAATAAAGCCGAGTAACTGGTTACATGGACTATAAGCATTAACAAAGACCTCTTGTACAGGCTCTTACAAAATAGTCCAAAATAAAGCCTCTTGTATAGGCCTTAATAGATATTGAGGTGCCCCCCAATGTTCAGCGGGGAGTAGATACAAAAATACAAGGCCACAGAGAAAAGGCCGAATAACCATAACGCTGCGAGCCGATGAAGATTAAGGTTGCCCCCCAACCGGAGCAAGAACAGGGTCGGGAGGATCGTCGAACTCCCAGACACTTGGATAATATTTCTTCAGAAAACGACCGTTAATAGGGTTGCGATGGATATCACCGTCGATGTCTTTGAGGTGAAAAGCGCCGCGCTCCAATATGTGGTGGATAACAAAGGGCCCCTCTCATCGCGGCGTCCATTTTCCACGACCGGTTACCTTTTCACCTAAGGGTAAAATGGCCTTCCAAACAAGGTCACCTTCTTTGAAACTGCGACCCCGCGTCCTCTTATCATAGGCGCGGGCGATACGCTGTTTCTCCATCACCAAATTGTCCAAAGTGGCCAAGCGCTGCTCGCTTAAGTCTTCGTGCTCCTGCCACATTGCTTGAACATAATCCTCGCCAATCAAATGATGCTGTTCTTGGACTCGTAGGGAATGAACATTAATTTATAATGGTAAGACAGCATCATGTCCAAACATAAGCGCGTACGGCGTCGTGGCGGTGGGGTTACGTTTAGAAGTGTTATAGGCCCAAAGTGTCTCGTACAAAGTATCATGCCACTGTCGAGGATTCTCCACCAATATCTTCTTCAGTAAGGTGATGATTGTCTTGTTGCTCGCCTCCGCCTGACCATTAGATTGAGGATAGTACGGAGTACTATGTATGAATTGAATGCCAAAATCATTCACCAGTTCCTCAACTGGGCCTCCCATGAACGCTGCCCCCCTGTCCGACACCAGCACTTCAGGGATACCAAACCTGCACAGAATATTACGGAAAATAAACTGGCGAATGGTTGCGCCGGAGGCCTCCTTCAGAGGCTCTGCTTCAACCCATTTCGTGAAGTAATCAGTGGCGATGATGATAAACTTATGCTGTAGGGAAGAATGAGGATGGATCATCCCAATCAAGTCCAGTGCCCAGCCTCGCGCAGGCCAAGGTTTAATGATAGGTTGCATAGGAGTGTTAGGAACATGCTGGACAGGACCGTGTGCTTGACAGTCCGCACAACCTTTGGCGAATGCAATACAATCCTTCAAAATGCTGGGCCAATAATAACCATGACGTCGGAGGAGCCAACGCATCTTAGGTCCAGCTTGATGAGATCCACATATCCCCGTGTGCACCTCGCGCATCAGTCTCTTGGCTTCGCGACCGTAGACACATCGAAAATCTATACCATCTTCTCCACGCCTGCGCAATTCATCGCCTCTAAGGAAGTAATTCAATGCGAGGAAACGAATCTTCCTATCAGCACTGGAGTCTGGCTGTTTGAGATATTCAATCAGTGGAATCCGCCAATCGACATCAATGGGCTCCAGTACCGCGACCATGGGGTCATCTGGAGGATCAGGTCGAGCAAGCCACGAAGGTAGTGTGCGACGCTCAACTTTCAGAATGCGCTCGCGCACTCCATACTTCAAGGTAACGCCTGTAGCCAACTGAGCGAGCTCATTAGCGGCAAAGTTACGTTCACGGGGTATATGTTCCAGATCAGCATCTGTAAAATGGTCCAAAATCTCAATGGCGCGATTCAGGTATGGGATGAGCAGCCAACTCGTACACTGATATTTTTCCAGAAGCTGATTAATAACGAGCTGAGAATCGCCGCGAATCTGAACGTCCCGGACGCCCATTTCCAACAAGACTTCGAGTCCAATGATAAGAGCTTCATATTCGGCCTGATTATTAGTGCATTGGAACGTGAGCTGGAAAGAATAAGAGAAACGATCACCGGCAGGGTTCTCCAGAACGATCCCTGCGCCGGCCAGAGTATCTGTTCTTGAGCCATCAAAAAATAACACCCAGGGTTGTAAAGAGATTGTAGCCTGATACCAGACCTCGTATTCGGGGATGCATGCTTTATCTGGTCGAGTAGTGGTGTTGCAGGCAATTTCCAACTCTTTCAGTACGGGTATTTCTAGCGGAGGATGATGTGCTAGAAAATCTGCAATAGCCTGCCCTTTGACCGCCTTCTGGGGTACATACTGGAGTGAAAACTCTGAAAGTGCCAATACCCATTTGCCAATGCGGCCTCGCAAGATAGGCCGGGACAACATGTATTTGACCAAATCGGTCTGAGCGATGATGCAAGTAGTAAAGGATAACATGTAATGTCGCAACTTGCACGCCGAAAAATATAGGGTTAAGCACAGCTTTTCCATAGGGGTGTACCTTGTCTCGCAATCTGTCAGTACACGGCTGAGATAAAATATAGCGTGCTCGACACCGTTCTCATCGTCCTGAGCGAGCAGGCTACCAATGGAGGCGTCGGCTGCTGAGATATACAACTTTAATGGGACCCCGAGTCGAGGTGGAACCAAGACTGGTGGGTTTGCCAGATAGGCCTTGATGCTGTCGAAAGCCTCTTGATGCTTGGGCTCCCACACAAACTCATTCTGTCCTTGTAGTCTCAGCAAAGGTGAAAAGGGCTGGATTTTCCCTGCAGAATTAGAGATGAAACGCCGTAGAAAATTAATCTTCCCCAAAAGACGCTGTAATTCCGTCTTCTTCCGTGGGTGAGATGCATTAATGATTGCGCTTGCCTTGTCCTCAGGGACCTCAATTCCTCGTTGGTGGACTATAAACCCCAGAAAGTCCCCTGCTTGAACTCCAAACACACACTTGGCCGGGTTCATCTTGAGTCTATGTTGGCGCATGCGTTCAAACACTTTCCTGAGATCCGCGATATGATCCCCTCGCTTCTGAGACTTGACGACTACGTCATCAATGTATACCTCTAAAACCTTTCCCAGTATGTCGTGGAAGATCAAGTTCATGGCTCTTTGATACGTCGCACCGGCGTTCTTCAGGCCAAAAGGCATGACCACATATTCGAAAACTCCCGCGAAGCCAGGGCAGAGGAAAGCAGTTTTGTGTCTGTCTTCTTCCGCGACCGGAATCTGGTGATATCCTGCAGTGCCGTCCATGAAGGACAACAGTTCATGGCCTGCCACCGCGTCCACCAACATATCCGCGACCGGCATGGGGTAAACGTCTTTAGGTGTGGCGAGATTCAGGTCTCTATAATCAACGCAGACTCTCATCTTGCCATTTTTCTTCCGGACAGGCACTATATTAGATAGCCACTGATTATACTTGGCAACCCTTATGATGCCTGACTTGTGCATTTTCTCCACCTCTTCCTTTACCAGAATTTGGGTCTCTGAGTTCATTCGTCGAGATTCCTGCTTGACGGGCCTCTTGTCAGCAAGAGTCGGTAATTGATGACAAACCAAGTCTGGTGACAGGCCGGGCATGTCCTCATACTTCTCCGCGAAGCAATCCTTGAACTCTAGCAATAGTTCGATGAGCCTCTATTTCTCGTTAGGCTCTAGGTAAGCACTGATGGACACTTCCATAGGCTCGCTTTCAGTACCCAGGTTGACCTTCTCAGTGGGGTCTTTAACCTTGGGAGGTGTATCGTCCAACGCCGCCGAAGCGAGCTGAATATGGATTTCCTCTTCGTCCTCCGGATCAGCAAGTTCTTCATTAACGACCTCTAAGGTCGCAATGCGATCGTAAGCCTCTTTTTCCACCATGTATGATGACAACCGTTCGTGTATCGAGTGGAAGGCTTCTATTCCCTCTTCAGTGAGGTCGTAATCCATTAATCAGTTAAAGGTTTGGGCACAGCATGGCCGGGCCGCTCCAAGCCTTCTTTTGCGAGCGTGAGACCCCACTGTGCCAGTTCAGAGGCCGTTACCCCTGTGGGGCGGCCTTTATCATCGATGCCACTAACCTGCAATGGAGTGATAGGTTCCAAATAGTATCTGGCATCTACATAATTTGCGGAGACCGGAAACGGACGGGGATCTGCTGGGACCACCTCTGCCGTGTCTGTTTCTCTATTCCACATAACCAACTCTTGGTGAAGTGTCGACGGCACACAGTAACTCCGATGGATCCAATCCCTGCCCAAAATGGCGCTGTAGGCCGCATAACAATCCGTCACAAAGAAAGCATAAACTCCCTCTGCTGGTCCGACTTTAATACGCAAGAACAATAACCCTAGGGTTTTGGTTACAGTTCCCGCAAAATTTTTGAGCGCAAGAGATGTGGATTGGATTTTCTCCCGCTTGATTCCAAGCAAGTGCATGGTCCGAGTAGTGACGACATTAACGGCCGCTCCGGTGTCAATCATGATTTTGCTGACCTTGATACCACCAATGTCTGCCGTAATGTATAGCGGTCGCATGTGTTGGACCATGGCTGGCGTTGGCTTAGAGAAGTTCATGAGTGACGCCTTGTCTGGAACCCCCGCTGGTTCTGGTAAAGCCCCGTCTTCTACAGGTGTCGTGGCTGCTGAAGTGACCTGCAATGACTGCGCATCCTCTTCTTCTATCTCCACGCAATCCTGAGCAGCGACCGGCAAGGCATATTTCGCGGGGAGCACGTAAACCATGTTGCAAGAAACATTATCTGACTCAGTCGTCTCCACATCGACATCCAGATCAACCTTGGGTTCTTCCAACGGGATATCAGTCTGGAACTGCCGAGCCAAGCGATCTACCAACGACTCTTCTGTAAGGCCTTTTACCTGGCAGTGTTCAGGCCCTCGTGACTCGAATTCTTGCTCTCCTACCAACGGCTTAGGGTTTTCCGGTTCCTTATGCTCTGCTGGGGCAGAAATGGCCAAACTTTGGACTTTCTTAGGTCGCCATTGCAAGGTGCTAACCACTATGTCCTTGCCCCCCAACCTGTCGAAGACCGAAGCCTTGGCCGCAGGTGCTTCATGGGAGAGCCTGCGCCTGACATGCGGTCGTTGAGTTGGCGGCCTGTTCCTTCGGATAGGCAGTGGTGAGACTTCTTTAGTAATCCTGCAAAACACACTGGGCTTTGAAGCCCCCGTTAGCGAATCTGTTTGTTTATCAAGACCACGGGGAGGTCTCAGTGGTTTGGCGGCCAGCGCCTCCATTTCTTTCTGGTATTGTTCAGGCGACTTGACCAATTGGGAAGGTCTGATTAGGCCTTGGTCTAAGGCCTCTAGAGTGCGCTTGGCTTCACCGAACCTGCGCTGTAGCTTCCTCTTCCTGGACGGGCTAATCTCCACTACCTTCCCCTTTTCCCTGGTGTACCATCTGCCTTCTTTGATAGGATTAGCTGCTGCAGGTGGTATATAAGGCTTGGTCCAAACATCCTTGCAGCCGCTCCTGACCTTTTCCTGCTTTGGTTCACTCGCGGTTGCTTTTAATTTCAGGAACAAGTTGGAGTCTCTGGGGGATGGTGGTGATGTCACTTTCTCCCGTTCTCTCGGGCTGGTAGGCTGATAGCTCCGCGACGGGGAAGCCCGCTTGACTGGTGGCAGGGAACCAAAGCGAAATGTCTGCTCGACTTCCTCATGCGATATTTGGATACCACATTCCTCTTTACATCGTGAGCACAGAACCACGGGTGAGGCCTGGTTGGTCGTCGCAATTCTATCCTTAACAGATGCCTCACCTGCGGTGGATTTATTACCCTGTTTGCTTGTGGCCAAATCCAACGTTGGTTTCCGTTGCTGCTTTCTGTTCCAGTCTACATTGACCATATTGACTCCAGTATCAGGGAAGGGGTCCACATCCACCAGTGCCATCGCTGTGACTGGAGCTTCGACCTGCAAATTACCGTTATTAAGCCATACCTGAATTTGGTCCTTGAGCTTTACGCAGTCCGCAGTGTTGTGGTTCCACAGGTTATGGAACTTGCAATATTTCTTTCCTTTCAACTGCTCTGGCCGCGGAAACGGCCCAAAATCAGTCTTCACCATCTTCGCGGCAATCATTTCGTAGAGAATCTCGTGAGCTTTGTTAGCATCGTAGGTATATGTCGCGAACTCCGGTTTAGTGAAGGCCATCGACTTGAGCTTGACAGGTTCCTTGGAAATCTTCAAATGTTTCAAAGACGAGCTTTTCTTCCCAGTCAGTTCGTAGGCTGCTATGTCATTATACTCGTCCTCTTCATCGTCCTGGCTCACCTCTCCAGTACCGCGATGATAGTAAGGGTCGTAAGTGGTCGGCTGGTAGCTCAAGGCCACTACCATACGGTGTTTACCGGGCATGTACGTTCCTTTGGAAGCATTTTTCCTTGCATCTGTCTCTCGAATGAGATGCTCAAAACTGCCTACCTCCGTGATGAGTTCTCCCATCGACTGTATCATGCTGCCATGCTGCTTCTTTCTTTGCCGGGGCTCCAGGCCTTTAACCGCCAACTTGACCAACTCCTTCTCGGGCAGAATGACATTCAGTTTTCCCTTCTGGATCTGAAAGCGCTGAAGGTAAGAGACTGCTGATTCTGTAGGCTGTTGGGCCATCTGAGTAAGGGAGGCCAGATCTACTTCAGGCTCAATATTCCCAAATGTTTCCCGGAAAAGAAGTTCCATCGCCGGCCAGTCTGCCACTGTCCCTGGCCTAAGTTTGGAAAACCATCTGAAGGCAGCGCCGGATAAGGAAGTGCCAAAGATCCTGCACTTGAGGACGTCATCATTCTGATATTGGCCGCATTGCACCCTAAACCTGGCCAGATGAGTGGCCGCATCTTCCGTGTCTTCCCCTGAAAAAGTAGAAAAAATAATGTTCTTATAACCTCGAGGAAAAGGTGCGAGCATGATGTTTGGCGGGAAAGGTCCCTCGTATACTCCGTCTGGCTGGGCCCTAGGGTTTGCCAATCTGATCATCTCCTCAACCTCCTCACGTCTCACATATTCTGGGCCCGGGGGTGGAGGAGGCATCACCGCAGCTCGGTGAACAGTCTGCCCAGGGGTTGCTTGGTTTACCATCGTTGATCCTTCCCCGACATGCACAATGCGGGTAGTAGACTGCTGCTGGAGAGTCACTGCAGGGGAAATCTCTTCCTTTGACAGAGCGGTTATCTTGATCGGGGCACCAGTTTGGTCTAGCGCATAATAGCTTCCCGGCAATTCTTGATACACCACTTCTGCTCCGTCGCTGTCGTACTGGACGAAAGTCACAGGCTCTGACGCAGTCCCTGCACCCCTCGCTACTTGGTGTTTCTTGGCGGCCTGTCCACTTGATGAAGCAGTCTTTTCCTTGCTGCCAGGAATAACCAAGGCCTGCTCCTTGTTCTTTGATGGAGTAGCAGCAACAGTAGCCGACGAAGAACCAACGTTTTGGTTGGCCTTTTCGCGCTGATTTGGGGGCACATACTTGCCCGAACTGGACGGCTGGCCAAGAGAGCCAAGGATAGTATTAGGATCGCCTAAAGCCGAGTGCATCACCTCCTTTGCATGGTTCAATTCGGCTCTCTGCATAGCCACTTCAGTTGCCAAGTTGGCCCCATCCTTGCGGAGATCTGCTATGTTTGATGCGGTTTGCTTGGAATGATCCGCTATAGCGTTCAGAATTGTCTTTTGACGCTCATCTTGTGCGGCAGCAATAGTTATAGCTTGCGCCTTCAAGGCGCCCTCTGTCTGTGTGACCTGCTGCCTGGTATTTTCCGCATAGAGAGTCATGCGCTGCCGCGTCCATCTTCTTGCGATGGTTCTCAACATTCTCCATAAGGATCGCGATGGTCTCATCGATAGTTGCTCCTTCCGGGATAGGCTTCGAAACAAAAGCCTCTTCCTCCTCACCCCCCACTACAGTGTTAACAGTGGAGGGATTGACAGGCTCGCTGGCCTGATTAGTGTTGATGCTCTGACCTTCAGTTACGGCCGAGCGATTCTCACCTTGAGAAGTTGACATACTGGATGATTGAGTCTGCAGAGAGAATCGTCGAGTCACTTGTTCCTCAGATAGACCACGACAGTCCGCACAAGAATGCGATATGTAGCTGGAGGTCTTATGCTTTGGGCAGCTAGCGTAACCTTTTTGGTAAGGGTTATCGCCGGGCTTCCCAATGGTTGCGTTTAGAAAGAAACCCTAGTTTGTGGTCCCACTGGGCGTGCCAAAATGTTTGGCTCCAAAACCAGCTGGTGTGCAAACAGTCTCTTTTGGGCGAGTGGTTGCGCAGGCGTGCCAGCACCGCAGGGTGCAGTCGTTGGGGGAGTCCCGTGACCTGACTTCTTTTTCAAGCGCTGTGGACGAGGAGAGCACCAACCTCGTTACAGGGTTCTTTTCTTGCCTTCCGGAAAAGGACTTCTTGCCTTACGCGGGTAAGGGCTTTGGTTGTGGTCTCTTTGCGTTCACCAAATCGATACTCAACGTTGTAGGTTGAGCAGAGCAATCACTGGGAAGTTGAGAAAAGCACGGGTTTGCTAAAGTGTTACTTTATCTTCACTGGGTTGCGAGGGCGTTACCCTTGCTTCGCTGGAAGTAACAGTAGCGGTTGTGCTTGCAGTCGGCTCCTGGGGAGACTAGGACTGGAAGTACGGTCGCCGGGTTGAACTGGTGAGGCTGACAGTCGGCTCGCGAGGAGACTAGGACTGGCGGGCGGTCACCGGGTTTCAACGAGGTTGAGCGTTTGCTCCGAAGAGGCTTTGTAATCGCTGGGATCGATTGCTCAGAGAGAGTAAAGGTCAAAAGTCCTTTATGTATCGTGTTTAGCCTCTATATATAGGCTATTGTAGATTCACTTCCCTAATAGGAATGAAATACTATATTATAGGCCACAGTTATTGGCCTTGAATCAAATCAAAACTCTTAATAGTATTGATATAATTATGAGCGATAACTATCCGCTTCTGTCGTCGCTAGAATATAGGCAAGGATTAATTGCCTCCGTGAGAATCTTGGATGTGATCGCCGGATGCGAGCAGTGGGATACGCACTTATTAATTGCCAATATATCTTCACGCCCTCACGAGCGCTCAATTAAGGATGATATCTCCTTATGAAACACGGGATGAGCAATATCACAACCCAAATCCGTGTAGTCTCATTTTTGGGCCGCAAGTATCGGCCCACTGGCTCAGACCCACTAAAGGATTTCACCAAAATTACTTTTGGGCCCAAACAAAGACATTTCAGTCTAATTCTCATTGTTGCACAATAATGTTTGATCTGAACAATAAATATAACCAATGTTCTCAGAATGCGTTGTACCTAGCTTCAAAGGCGGGTCTGGACATTGTTGGTACCGTAACCTCTGCCTTGAAAAATGCCACACTCGAGTGACTCGACAAGCAATCGACTCAAAAGGTCATGATCAAATGAGATGACATTTCAGTCCTGTCTAAATTCGCTGATGAGAAAGCATACACAAGGGTGTACAACATTAAGGAGGAAATAGGTGCTACATCAAAGTAATCAATTGAAGAGATCAAGAAGTTCGCAGACGCAGTAACTGTCTGCAGAAATTCGGTTATTCAGTCCACCAGTTCCTTCATCTCGGGAGAAACTCACGTAATCAAGGAATTGCAGGCTGCAAATCTTTCAGTGTACATCAATTACCTGAAAAACGAATTCATCAGTCTCATGTTTGATTATCTCTTAGACCCCATTACCGAAATAGCTACAAAATGATGGCAGATTACTGGAAGCAGCTAGAGAATCTATTCGTGCTCTTCATCTTTTCTCAGGTTAAGTCAAGAATGACGGGAGATTCTTCTGCTTACAAAAACACAATCGATTGCTTCGTTAAAACTTTGAAGAATGATGTATGAACGATTCCTTCCCGTACCTTTCAGCATATTCTTCATTTCCTAATATATTTATAAAGTTCAGAAGTCGTCAAAATATTTATGTGTCCTTATGAGTCAGATGTTGATTTGAAAGCTTTTACATTATAATTGTTGATCCAAAAAGAATATGCAGGTGGTTTAGCTTCCATGCCATTAGTATATATACCATTGTATCTATATTATGAGAGAGTAGGTTTCTACCTTCCAATAATAAGAATATTGTTGTTTTGCAGGGACCTTTGGCCTTTTAGAAGGGCTTCATCCCAAATTTTGGACGGCTAGGATCTTGGAATGAGATACAATCATGTTTCGAACCCTTGAGCAGGTACAAGTTTCGACGCCTTCCCGTTTTATCTTCTTCAGCCTTTTGAGCGTCTGGTCTGTGCGGTGGTTTTCTATTTTCACGTCAGTAGCAGTCCGAACTGCAACTTAGAAATATGTGATGGGAATCAGAACATCTATATAAATAATTAGCCACTTCTGATGAATCTTTATTGAAGCTTATCTGTGAAACTGTTTTTTTTCTTCTTTCTAGAAACCTGGACAGTTTTCCTTCTGTAGATTGCTCTCTTGTCTCTCAAATTAACCTGAATTGCTTTTCTCATCTCTTATTCTTCTGGCAGGCTAAGAAGTTCGTGAAAAGTATAGAGCCAAATTGAGAAGTACGTGAAGCCAAGAGAGTGGATTTAGATTGCAGGGGTAGCATCTAGAGCAAACAATAATTGTTTTAGAGAATATTAAGGCCCTTGACAAACCTTTTTCTCCCGCACTTTTGTTAGCTGAGAAGAAGAATCATCTGAAGGAAAACTGCTTATTGGAAACTCAGAAGTTTAGAAAAAATTAGCATTCGTTTTCTGGATTACATATCTTTCCTTTGTCATCATATTGATTAATTGTGATTATAAAATTTGTCTATCAAGGCTCTAATTGCTTTGTTTGCAAAGCCAAATGCCATCTCTTTGTCATCACCAATGAATTTATTGAGGATGGCATGCAGACCTATTCTTATTGGATTTTCTTTTCCAGTACAGGATTCGTTAATTTCAGAAAACTACGGTAAAACATGAATGATGATGCATATTCATAGAACAATAAGATAATGGTTCTTCAATATCTGAATAACTTTCGTGAGTGGATCTTGAATCTAACTTATAGAAAGAAGAAATTTGGTACTTTCATGGTGTATGAATGTTCCATGTGCCTCTGGTTACTTAAGGTGCTTAGATAGTTGTCACCTAAGTTTCTCCGTGAAAAAAGACTAGTCTGTTTATTCATCTTCTCCATTTCATTACATCACTTGCTATCTCTCTGTTTTCTAGTTCAAAAGGTTTAAAATCTCTGGCTCTATTCTGCAGTACAAAACAAAGACCTTTGCTACAAAATCATCTACCAAAGACGTCCTCTACTCAATAACTTTGTTACGTAACAGTCCCACTTTTTCCAAACAAAGACTTCCGAGTTCTGCCAAGTGCCAAGCAAAGTCAACCTTGGTGTACAAGCCCTTAGCAACTGGAGCATCTATTGGCCAAAAAACAGCTAGAGATGTCCACAGCCACTGTTAAGACATATATCAAGAGTGCATCTCTTATCCGAAAGCAGCTAGAGAATCTGGCAGAACTTCAGAGAGGAAAAATGGGGCAGAAAAATGATATCCACTTTAAATAACCAAGGACTTCATTCTGTCGACGAAAGAAAACCAGCAAATAATGCCAGTAAGGATGTAATGTAGGTTGTAAATACCATGCATGTGCCATGGAAACATATTCATTGATTTTGGGTCCATATCCTACATGATCTAATCATAATAGTTGTCTCACTTTGTGCCTCTTCCTATGACACAGAGCAAGATTTAGTGTACTTGATATTATAGTCTAGAAATTATATGCTACTATAGACAACTTTTATGAGTTCTCATTGCAATTATTTCAATCAGAAGTTCTCCATTTAGAGGTCGCCGGATACCAATGTCAATGGAGAACAATATATTCTGTTAGCATCTGTTAATAGATGTGAAGGTCTGATGAGAAACATTTGTCAATTATACTTGCAGGGAAGGGAATTAAGATTACCTTCAAAGCAAACATTCCAAACAAAGAACATCCCTTCAAAGAACGATCAGCGCTGGAAGGCACATCGTTAGTCACATTATTGATAAATAATCCATATAATCCCATAGCAAATGTTAACATGACGTACAGTTCCAGCAAGATAAATATCTGCATCAAAGAGGTAAAGGTTGCAGACAATGAGTTTTACCATGTCAGGAAAGAAAGAAGTGGGCAATTTAGTATATTACAAAATAATTCTATATTACGTACTAAAAGAAAGTGGATAATGGCTAAGCATATTGGAGATACAATATACAAAGAAAATTCTGAAAGTTTACCAATTGCTTCAACTAGTCGCAGAACCATTTGTCCAGTTTGATGCCATATGTTAAGAAACAAATATCCAAGCACAAAAGGAATGAAATCCTAATTGTAGACATTGATACCTACTAAACAGGAAAACAAAAAGGAAAAATAATCCAAAATCTGCTTCTGAACTGTTTGAAACAGAATATTTTGGGATAGCATTATCTTTATATGCAGCTAAAAGTAAGCAAAAAGTAGCTCTTAGATCATGTGCATCTTCTCTAAATCTTTATCTAATGTATTTCAGAGTTTCATTTCTTTTAAGTGCATTGCATAATAAATCTTAGTGACTTTTGTGACACCTAAACAGCTTTCTGAAACCAGGGGAATCTGAAGTACTTTGATCCGGTGATATATACAGAGGAATTGACTCGACCCTGCTGAGGTTTGTCAATGAAATTGACGCAGTCGGATTGATAACTAGGTTTACCAGCAATAAACCTAACAAAAGTATTCTGGAGTCCACCAGAGATAAAAGAGAAAATCTCTATTTTATTGATTAAAAGATGAAAGATGCGTTCTGCAGCCGCATAAATAAGAGAAAAGTACCCTAGGGCGACTAACAACAAAACCCTAAGGCCCATGGATAAAAACGAAAACAACCCAAAAATAACTAAGAAAACCAAAAACGGGTAAAATAGAAAAATGCCGTTTTGAGGCCCTAAACGATCCCAAAAGCCCAAAAAATGCTACAGCTCATGGCATAGCCATGAGTCTTGTTTCTGGCGCGATTCCCTTTCTGGAAAGGTAAGGTGCGTCCCAATCAGACACCGAACTGCCATTTCCTGTCTACTAGTCACTTTTCGTTTTCCACCTTTAGCACGATCTAACTGTTCCTCAAATTGGGCCGCCATCCGCTCTGCATCAGAAATCCTATTGATTGAGTTGCTTCACTATCACTATTTCTTATTCTTTTTTAATTCTCAGCAGCAGTCTTATCTATCAAACAGATAATCCGCATAGAGTTGCCAGACTTAAATGACTAATCCCAAGACATCCACTACAAATAACCGAATACAAGTAACAAACTCTGAAACATTCCCAACACATAACGAAGCAAGCATAGTGAAATGGTTAAATTCATGTACTCTTTCAATGGAAGACTCAGCAGACTTGGCAAACCGAGCAAACAAGCTGCCGTTGGCAAGGGCGTAGTTGAAGCTCGGCTCGGGCGGTCTGGAGGAAGCAGGACAAGCATTTGCTGAGGTTTCAGTGGAGGAAACTACTGTTTGACTTGGAGCTGATGATGATTTTGATTCCGGGGAAGATGGGGAGCTGAGAGAAGAAGCAATGATGGGATGAGTGAAGCGCTTGAAGGTGTTTAAATTGCAGCGGCCGATCGGCGAAGCGACAGAGAAGGGGGAGGCAGAGATGGAAGTGAAGAGATCCATTGTTGACAAGGACAGAGAGAAGGGAAGAGAGGGTTTTAGAAAGATGGGGGAGATATTTTGGTTGGAGGGAGCTAAGCTGGAGACTTTTCTGTGCTATTGGATGGCGGGTAAATATCGATAATTTGGGAACATCAGTGGACTTCACGCGCGGAAGAAGCGCGGGTGGAAATTTGGGTTTATTGCGTGGAATAGGGAAAGTGTTGGGTGCAGACAAGTCAGAAAGGGGAAAAACAATATTTGGAGTTTAATCATCATCAATCAATGCCTTCTCAAGGCTAAACGAGTAGAAGATATAGATGGTGGGAGCAGTACAAAAGCAGAAAGGGACGTTGGTACAGGACCACCATAATGTCCTTCCAAGATAGCTGGGCTAGTGCTAGACAAGTGGGCCTATTGGGCTAATGCAAAAGGATTTAGGGTGCTTAGGTGGGCTTGTCCTAACAAGTCCTGCCTCTTAAGCGGCAGACCAACCACAGTTGCTGAAATGTGGAAACCTTGCGATAATGGATTGGGCCTCTTCCCATGTAGTGTCATCTGCTGTCATTCTAGCCCATTGAACCAAGCATTGAGTTAGAGGCCTGCCCTTTTTCTGAATCACCTACATATCGAGGACCTGAGAAAGAGACCAGATGATTTCGCCCTTGTTGTCCACATGAGGAAGAGTCTAAGAGCTCGGAGTACAGTCCTCGATCCGGCGTTTCAGAAGTACAACATGAAAGACCAGGTGAATCTTGGAGGAGGGCGGCAAATCGAGCTTATAGGCGACATACCCAATGTGTTCAAGGACTTTGAAGGGTCCATAGAATCTGGGCGAGAGTTTCTGAGAGGACCTCTCGATCAGGGATTTTTGACGGTATGGGTGAAGTTTCAGAAAAACTCAATCACCAATTGCGAATCCTCTTTCAGTTCTCATCTTGTCTGCATGTTGTTTCATTCTGTTTTGGGCCACGGACATATGGAGCTTGAATATTTGCAGGAGCTCGTCACGTTTGCGGAGAGCTGTGTCGACGGCATGAACCGCGATTGATCCGGGAAAGTAGTGGCTAACAGACGATGGAGGGATGTCGTATAGTGCCTGGAATGGTGCCATCTTGATGGTGGAGTGGGATGAGGTATTGTACCACCACTCAGCCCAATGGAGGAGATTATGCATAAGGACGGTTTGTCTACTACAAAACAGTTAAGATAATGTTCCAGAGATCGATTGACCACTTCAATTTGACCGTCCGATTCGGGGTAGTAAGCCGAACTCTAACACAATTTGGTGCCTTGTATTTTGAAGAATGCTGCCCAAAAGTGGCTGAGGAAAATGAGGTCACAGTCTGACACTATGGAGCAAGGCATGTCGTGCAATCGGAACACCTCTTTGATGAACACCTCGGCGATCTGAGAAGTTGTGTATGGGTGTCTGATGGGTATGAAGTGCCCATACTTCGACAAGCGATCAATGACGACCAAAATAACATTCATGCCTTTAGAGGAAGGAAGACCATCCACAAAATCCATGGAGATATCGCAGAAGACTTCATTTGGGATCTGTAGGGGTTGAATCCGGGTGGGTGTATGGCTATGTAGTTCTGTCGTTGGCATTGGTCACAAGTAGCGAGGAATGTCTTGACAACTTTCTGAACCCCTGGCTAAGCAAAATTGCGAGATTGGCAAACAAGAGTTCGAAGGTAACCGAAGTGGCCGACTTCGAGGGAGGAATGGAATTCGTGCAGAATCTTGGCACGCCACTCTGAGGTCTAAGGTACTGTCACGCCCCGAATTTTGAAATAAGGATTCAAATCCGGAACATGACTAATAACAATACAAATAACGTTCTGAATTTTTCTCTCAGAAACAACCACACCTTACACCTCTTAATATTACATAAATCAAATCCTCAAGTTACTTATTACAGCACACTCTTACCAAAACAAATTGTAAAGCTAAAGTGAGTATAATTCTCCTCACAAAAACAAATGTTGTAAATCTAATACTACTACTCTAAACCGCACGATCACTGCCCTGATTCTCTTGACCTGTGAGATTACCCGCTACACAATTTGAATAGTGTACCGGGAATTTCAACAACACAAAACCCGGTAAGGTTTTGACAGCCCGTATGACTAAACAAGAAAGAACTGTTGATTGATTAAATTACAATTATTATAACTCAAGTAAACAATCAACACACTCACAAGGTAACTCCAAAAATCACAGAAACATAAAAGTAAGTATTTTTCGATACTCTCTTTTAAAACTCAACCAACAAATATTGCAACATTTATAAGTGAAATAACATTAAAGCAACACATACTTTATTTTCTTTTCACTAACACCTTCACATATTCAAAATATATCATAGATAGATATTTGATCAAAATAACATAAGTACACTTCTCTTTTTAGTGAATTTTCAGATTAACTGGTAACAAATCATAAATCCACATGTTAGGGTCCATAATACCAAAACACGGGCTAGGGTCCATAATACCATAGCACAGGAATCCACATGCTAGGGTCCATAATACCAAAGCATGGGTAA
>BDJD01001216.1:89967-102435 GCA_002564525.1 Rosa multiflora
ACTCAAGTAGTAAAGCCTACAAGTTAGGTGAAATCAAACAAATAGAATACATGCTAGGATGGCGTTCCTCACTAGTTTTCTACTCTAAAATCAATCTTTCCAAAGAGCTTAATGTGTTTATGTGTGCTTAATGAGTTAATTTGATAGGGTAGCGTTCTACACCTTGATTGCATATAAGCAAGCTTAGGATGCAGTGCGTTCACGGTTCTAAGTAATTTTGGGAAAAATAAGGCTTTAGCGGCGATCCTAAAGTTCTTGATTGGTTTCATTCACATTGCAGGAGCTCGTCACGATTGCGGAGAGCTGTGTCGACGGCATGAACCGCGATTGATTCGGGCAAGTAGCGGCTAACAGATGGTGGAGGGATGTCGTAGAGTGCCTGGAATGGTGCCATCTTGATGGTGGAGTGGGAGGAGGTATTGTACCACCACTCGGCCCAATGAAAGAGATTATGCATAAGGACGGTTTGTCTACTACAAAACAGTGAAGATAATGTTCGAGAGATCGATTGACCACTTCAGTTTAACCGTCCGATTGGGGGTGGTAAGCCAAACTCTTACACAAGTTGGTGCCTTGTATTTTGAAGAACGCTGCCCAAAAGTGGCTGAGGAAGATGGGGTCGCAGTCTGACACTATGAAGCAAGGCATGTCGTGCAATCAGAACACCTCTTTGATGAACACCTCGGCGATCTGAGAAGTTGTGTATGGGTGTCTGATGAGTATGAAGTGCCCATACTTCGACAAGCGATCAATGACGACCAAAATAGCATTCATGCCTTGAGAGGAAGGAAGACCATCCACGAAATCCATGGAGATGTCGCATAAGACTTCATTTGGGATCGGTAGGGGTTGAATCCGGGTGGATGTATGGCTTCGTAGTTCTGTCGTTGGCATTGGTCACAAGCGGCGAGGAATGTCTTGACAACTTTTCGAACCCCTGGCTAAGCAAAATTTCGAGATAGACGAACAAAAGTTTGAAGGAAACCGGAGTGGCCGACTTCAAGGGAGGAATGGAATTCATGCAGAATCTTGGCACGCCACTCTGAGGTCTGAGGTACGAACATTTTCCCTTTGTATAGTAGCTTGTTGTCTTTCATTGTGAAGTTCTTCTTGGTCTGTTGGCCTTGTTGGATGGCTTGTATGATGGTTTGGGCTTCTGGGACCTTGAGACAGGCTTGTTGGATTTGATTGAGACCATTGAAGATTGTACGACCTAAATTGTGCATAACTCTTGGCGCCTGGATAACACATCCAGGACTGTATTAAGATGGCCGGCGCAATACTCAATCTTGTAATCATACCCAAGTAGCTTGGCCAACCATTTATGCTGCGAAGGTGTCGTGATTCGCTGGTCCAATAAGTGCTTCAAGGTTTGATGATCCGTCAAGATAGTGAATTGGCTACCCAAGAGGTAAGGATGCCATTTATTGATTGCATAAAGAATAGCCAACATCTCTTTGTCGTGCACTGACAAAATTTGATTCTTGGGTGAGAAATTTTTGCTCATGTATGCCATTGGATGTCTTTTTTGGGATAGGACTACATCGATGCCAATGCCGGAGGCGTCTGTTTCAACTGTGAATGGTTGGGAGAAGTCCGACATGGCAAGTATCAGTGCTGTGGTAACAGGGACTTTAAGCCATGTTATAGCGTCCTCGGTTGCCGGGGTCCAAATGAAGTTGTCTGTCTTGACCAAGGTAGTGAGGGGCTGGGCGATAAGGCCAAAGTGTTGTACAAATCGCCTATAGTACGCAGCGAGGCTCAAGAAGCCACGAAGGCCTTTGACCGTGGTGGGCTTAGGCCAATCTGTAAGACAGCTGACCTTTTCTGGGTCGACAGAAACTCTTTCACATGTAATTATATGGCCCAAGAAATTGACAAACTTTTGAGCAAATGCACATTTTACAAGCTTTATTTTCAATTGATGTAAATCTAATAGTTGGAATACTTCCTCTATATTTTTGATGTGAGAAGTAAAATCCGAACTATAGATCAAGATGTCATCAAAGAAAACAAGAACAAATTTGCGTAAAAGATGCTTAAACACATGATTCATTAAGGCTTGAAATGTAGAAGGAGCGTTAGAAAGACCGAAAGGCATTACCACAAATTTGTAGTGGCCTTCATGGGTGCAAAAAGCAATTTTGTGGATGTCGTCTTCACACATCCGGATTTGGTGGTAACCGCTCTCTAGTCGAGCTTTGTGAAGTACTTAGCACTGTGAAGTTCATCCAACAACTCGTCAACCACAGGAATAAGGAACCGGTCTTTAATGGTGACGACATTAAGGTTGTGATAGTCCACGCAAAACCTCCAAGATCCTTCTTTCTTGAGGACCAATAGCACCGGGGACGAAAATGGGCTGCGGCTAGGGAGTATAAGGCCATCGGCGAGCATATCATTAACCTGGGTCTCTAATTTAGTCTTTTGTGAATGTGGGTATCTATAGGGACGCACATTCAATGGGCCTGTTGTTGGTAAAAGGAGAATTCTGTGATCAACTGGCCTTGAGGGTGGGAGGCCAGTTGGGGCTTCAAAGAAGGTGGCATATGTGGTGAGCAAGCCTTGGAGTTCGGGGGAGTGGGCCTCAATGTTGGTTACTTTTGGGATTCCAAAGTAAGAGCCAAAATCCAATTGATCTGGGGTAATAAACGTTATGAAGGACTTGGAATCCATTGCTGCCATTTTGGTGGTGATGCCTTGCAAGATCGTGCATTTACCATGGTGCATAAACATCATTACTTTATCAAGGAAGTGTCAACCCACGAAGCCTAGGGTATCAAGCCACTCTGTACCTAAGAGGAGGTCACGACCTAGAACAAGTAATAAGAGGATGGATGAGGTAAATTGTTATTCTTGGATGGTGGTCGAGACATCCAAGGCTTGTTTGGAAGTGGCAACCACTTCGCCAGTGGTGGTGGTAAACCGGAGTGGAGGGACGGTTCCAATTTGAAGACCCAATTTTGATGCAATAGTGGGGTTCAAGAAATTTCTTGCTGAGTCGCAATCAACAAATACCTCGACAGGGTAGCCATTGATAGTCCCTTGGAAGCACATCATCTCGCTGACAGCTGTGGAGGTGATGGCGTGAAGAGGGAGAGAGTGGTCGTTATCACTCTATGTATCCTTGAACTTTGGTTCCTCAGTGGGTTGTTCATCAGATGAGTTGTAGGATTCTAGAATAGCCATTATGGCTTTCTTACACATGCACATGGGTCTTTGACCAAGGCTCATCACAACTGAAATATAAGCCTTGGGCTCGATGTTCACAGTGATTATTGGGATTCCACTTTCTATAAGGACCATCTGTTCTAGGCTTTGGTTTATTATTTTGGAAGGTAGTTGTGTTTATAGTGGCGACCGACGGGGTGTTAGGATACGAGGAACCTTTGGCAGAATACTGCCAAGAAGAAGGGCGGTGGGATCTGGTAGACCTGATGTGATTGAGCTTCAGCTCATAGCGACTTGCCAATAGCTGTGCATAAGCCAAAGTTCGAGGTTCCATGGTGATGATGTCATGCTGAATGTCAGGTTTGAGGCTGCCAAGGAACACCCGTAAGAGTTGGGAGTCTGACCAGTTTGGAGCACGACAAGAAAGCTTTGTAAATTGCACAATGAAGTCATCCACCGTTGCAGTTTGTTGTAAGTGGGAGAGGGTGTTTTGGAAGTCGTCATCGTTGCCTGCTCCGAAGTACTCAAGAAAGACTGATGCAAAGCAGTCCCAAGTTGCAGCAGGATTCCTTTGTTCGAAGACGTTCATCCACATACACGCGGTGGGGCTAAAATAGGAAGCCACCGTGGCTATATGCACTGCTAGTTGTATGTTCTGTGCTCTGAGATAGCGTAAAACCATGATGAACCAGCTGAGAACATCTTCTCCTTAGAACCGTGGTAAGTCTACTTTGGGTGGTCTGAGATTGGTGTTGTCATGATGATGGAAATTGGTATGGTGATGCTTGGTGAAGGAAGGGCCTGAAGTAGGGGGAGAGGTGAATTTAGGCAGGGTAAAAATGTGTTGTGAGGTGGGTGTAAATGTAGAGTCTAGGAGTGGGGGGACCGAGGTAATGGTAGAGTATTGAGGGGGAATGGAGGAGTTGAGTGGTGTGTGTGGTGAAGAGGCTAAAAGGGTGGTAATGGGGGATGTGAATGGTGTAGATGGAATGGAAAGGTCAATGCTAGGTAGGTTGGAAATAGGAGAAGGAATGGACCCGAAAATAATGGGTGAGAGTTTGGAAAAGGAGGTACCTGTTATTGCGAGGTGGGAGGTGCAGTAGAATGAATGGGTTGCCTTTGTTGGGTGAGTGCGTGTACCATTGTGCTTTGGAAGGCCGCTAGTTGGGTGGTGATTTGATTCTAAAAGGAGGATTGGTTTTGGTTGATGGAGTCAATGGACATATGTAGTTCTTCTTGGAGTAGGTCCAAGGATTGGTGGAACTTAGCCCGATGAAGAGGTGTAAAGTTATCTAGTTGCTTGGAGGAAGAAGCAAGATTGGAAGATGGTTGGGGGGGTGTGGTGGTGGGACAAGAGCGGAGGTATTGGGGGTGGAGGAGGATGCAAAAGTTTGCAAGGCTCTCATCAGAATTATGCTCTAGTACAAGATGTTGGGTGCAGAAAAGTAAGAAAAGAGAAAAACAATATTTAGAGTTTAGTCATCAGCAATCAATGCCTTTTCAAGGCTAAACGAGTACAGGATATAGATGGTGGGAGCAGTACAAAAGCAGAAAGCGACGTTGGTACAGGACCACCATAAGGTCCTTCCAAGATAGATGGGCTAGTGCTAGACTAGTAGGCCTATTGGGCTAATGCAAAAGGATTAAGGGTGCTTAGGTGGGCTTGTCCTAACAAAAAGTGATCCACATAAACCTGGCTTCTGATTGGTGCTGCAACCTTGTCCTCAGCACGTTTGGTGTGTGCAAACTTATATGTAATTTTTATTTCTATTTTATTTTATTTGAGGAATTTTATTACACCCAATTTCTCTTACAATTATTAGACTAGACCCACTCATAAGTTTCTTTTAATATACACTCAAACCTAGGGGTGTCCTCAAAAAACCGAATTGAGGCTGAAAACCGACCGAACCGATGACTTTGTGACCGAAAGTTAACAGAACCGGACTGAACCGAGTGTGAACCGGGTCGGGCTCGGTTTTGAATCTTGGACTGACCGGTTTAAACCGGACCGAACCGATATTTAAATAAATATATTTTAATTATTTTTATATATTTTTTTTTACACATGTCTTCAGATGACTGGTGGAACACACGGGTTGAGTAGACTACACCGCACCAGATCACTCGACCTTAGAAAACCCTATACACCTAATCGAGCGACCTCATTTGAGTCATTTCCGCCTCTCTCTCTCTCTCTCTCTCTCTCAGTTTCTCAAATACTCCGCCGCTCTCATTCCAGTGATCAACATCGCTCTGACGCTCTCGCTGTTCACCCTCCGCCGCTCTCATTCCAGATCGGGTCGGCCCCTCTCTTCCAGATCGGGTCAGCCCCTCTCTTTTCATTTAAATTTTTTGATTTTGTGTCTTGATTTTCTGATGTAGGGATCTCCGATCTCGAACACTATTGTCAGTATCGTCTGTGTGTGTGTTCATATTTTGATTGTTAATATGTTGCCGTTTTGGGATTAGGGTTTGAAGTTTCACTTAAATTTTTTGATTTTTTGTCTTGATTTTCTGATGTAGGGATCTCCGATCTCGAACACTATGTCAGTATTGTGTGTGTGTGTGTGTGTTCATATTTTGATTGTTAATATGTTGCAGTTTTGGGATTAGGGTTTGAAGTTTCACTGTTTGTGGGTTTGTAATCTGTGTTTTAAAGTTTTGAATTAGGCCTTTTGTTAAACGGTTTTATGATCTGTGATTGGGTGATACTTGTTTTGTTGATTTGTGATTCTGCGATAAACTGATTTGTGATGTGGGTGATAAACTGATTTATTATGTGGGTTTAAGACTCTGGGTTTCAGAAGGGTTTTATGGTAATTGAGATATGAGAAACTGATGGTGAGATAATATGTTAGGTTGATAATATGTGGTTAATTATTGATAATATTTTGGGTTCATGATGCAGGATAGCTGATGGATGATTCGTCGATTCCAAATCAAGGAGCCGGGACTGAGATCACTGGAAGCAGCATTGGAACCAATGCTGCAACCCCTGCATCCAGTGCCACAGTTCCACCTTCTACTGCTACCACCCCTGCTTCAGAGCCACTAGTTCAGTCAGCTGCAAAGAGGAAGAACAAGAGCGTGGCGTGGGAGCATTTCACGCAGTTGCTCAATCCTGATGGTTCAAAGTTGGTGAAGCCGAGGGCAAAATGCAACTACTGTCCGCAGACATACTACTGCCACATAAAGTCAAATGGCACGAGTTAGATGAGAACTCACATGCTTTATCAATGTAAGAAGTGTCCCCTTTATATACCTACAAAAAAAAAAAAAACCTAGTTTTTGATTCGGTAGATAATGAGGGGAAGATAGTTGCAAGGGCTTTTGATCCAGAAGTTGCTAGGGTAGCTTGTGCTAGGATGGTAATTAGGGATGAACTGCCCTTTAGCTTTGTTGAGGGGCAGGGATTCATTGATTTCATGAAGAGTGTGCAGCCACAGCTTAAGCTATTGTCCCGCAGGATAATAGCTAGGGATATATGGGATCTGTATCTGTCGGAGAAGACTAGGATCAAAAATATTTTAGCCACTTATGGTCAGAGAGTGTCCCTAACCACTGATACTTGGACTTCGGTCCAAAATTTCAACTATATGGTTCTCACAGCCCACTTCATTGATGATGAATGGGTTCTGCACAAAAGAATCCTTAATTTCTGTGTGATACCAAACCATAGGGGCAAAACAATAGGGTAGCTAGTGGAGACTTGTTTAATTGGGTAGGGAATAGAGAAAATTTTCTGTATTGTGGTGGATAATGCTTCTCCTAATCAAGTGGCTTTAGATTACATGAGAGAAAAGATCGAAAATTGGAAAGAGTTGGTCTTGAGTGGGCAGTTTCTAAATTTGAGGTGTTGCTGCCACATCCTTAACTTAATAGTTAAGGATGGGATGGATGAGCTGGATTCTTCAATTGAGGGGATTAGAAACTGCGTAAAGTACATTAGGTCAAGTCCAGCTAGGCTAGAAAAGTTTCGAAAGTCTGCTGCCCAAGAAAAAATTGACCATAAGGGGGGGATAGTGCCTTTAGATGTGTGCACTAGATGGAACTCGACTTATTTCATGCTAGACATAGCAATCAAGTATCAGAAAGCTTTTCTTAGGATGAAGGATGAGGATTCACAGTTTGAATCATATTTCAATGAGAGGGTTAGTGGGAAGAAGAGAGCTGGACCTCCAATTGGCCTTGATTGGGAGAAACTTGCAAGGCTGGTCAAGTTCTTGAAGATATTTTATGAGGCAACACTTAAGTTTAGTGGGACACAAGTTGTGACTACAAACCAACCATTGCTTTGGATGTGCACCATCATTGGAGAGTTGGACAAGTGTACTAAAGGTAAATATCATTGCACAAATTCTTTTTTTTTTACTTGTTAGTTTTCTTTTTTTCTAAATGTAACATTGCATGATTTCTGTTTTGACAAGGTGATGATGCATTGATGCTGAGCATCGGGAATTCAATGAAGAAAAAGTTCGACAAATATTGGGGGAGGCTTGAGGAGTTGAACAAGATACTTTTGGTAGCTGTTGTTTTGGATCCAAGGTACTTCTGCTTGGTATTAAAAAGCTACACCTTAATTTCTGTTTTCTGCACATTCTGGAACATTGCTGCAATTTTGATTTTCAATTTTTTGTTTTTAGGTACAAGCTGTTGTACTTGGAATATTTTTTTCCAAAACTGCAGCAAGACATTTCCATGGTGACTGTGATGGTGAATGAAGTGAGGAGCATGTTTCTGCATCTCTTTGTTGAGTATGCAGAAAATGATCCAGAGGCAGCACAAGCATCTTTCTCTTCAACTCAGCCTAGGTTTGAAGCTGCAGATGCAAGTACTGTTTAAGAGAACAGCTATGCAGCAAGCATGATTGAGTTCATGAAGCTTAGGCAGCAAAAGGATGTTGTTGATCGAGATCAAGAATGAGGTTGATAAATACCTGCTGGAGCCATCCGAAGACCCTGCAAATCAAAGCTTTCAGCTATTAGAATGGTGGAAAGAAAATGCTGCAAGATTTCCAATTCTGTCGCAGATTGCGAGAGATGTTTTGGCTGTACCTGCATCAACAGTAGCTTCCGAAAGCGCATTCAGTCTTGGAAAGAGGATTGTGGATCCATTTAGGTCAAGTTTGACCCCTAAAATGGTCGAGGCCCTTGTTTGTTCAAATGACTGGTTTAGGGCTACAAATAAGCCGTTGTTCAAAGAGCCTACTAGGGATGAAATGGAGCAGTACTCTGAATTGGAAAAGATGGAAGCAGGTACATTTTTATGTTAGTTTGTGTAACTTTTAATTTCTTTGATTTCTTGACTTTGTATGTTGACATGAAGTTCATTCAAATGTTGAATTATGACTGTCCGATTTGGGAAATCTTGTAGATTCAGGGGTATCACGTGTTGTAGATGACCTTCCTGCTGAAATTCTCTGATGGAGAGTGGGAAACATGGCATGGAGTCATCAATGATGGGTGAAGTTTAGGAGCTGCACTCTCCTTTTGTTTTATATTTTATTTGCTTAAAAGACACTTGCTGATGGGACTTTGGCATGTAACTAAGTACTTAAGTAGTGATGATGGAATCTAACTTTGTTCTGTTTCAAGTTTGGGACTTTGGAGTTTGGAATGTAACTAAGTAGTGGTGATGGACTGATGGAGTGAGATACAAGTCCATGTTGATCTTTTGAAGTTTAAATTATTTCCTGTTTGGATGTTTGACTGCTTAGAATTGTTGAAAATGCTTAGAATTTATCAAGTAAAATCTTTGATGAAAAATGGGCCTTGAAAATGGTCAGAAAAATGGGCTAGAACCATACAAAAGCTGAAAAGCAGTTGTACACTTGCGTAAAATGGGCCTTGAAAATGGGCCAAGACTAAATCGGTGCAGTCCACAACCGAACCGGGCTGAACCGGAAATTCGGCCCAACCGAATTTTCAGCCGAGCCCAAGAACTTTCTGTTGTCGGTCTGAAAATGGGCCAAACCGATGGAATCTGGTCGGAGTCGGTTAATTTGGGCCTCAAACCGACCCGCCCCGACTTATGCCCAGGCCTACTCAAACCTGTTTACTAGAATAAATAATAAAACATGTTTTTGTTAAAAATTACTAAAGATGCCTCAAGCCCTAAACGCTCAATCAATACCTAGATTGGAGGTTTCAATATCGTCATCAATATTTATTGTTATTTGCTTATTTAAATAGATCGCACAATCAGACGTTAGTGAGTTGCCTTTGTTCAGTTGCGCATCTCTTTAATTAGAGAGGTAAGATTGAAGAGTTGTCTAGTTACTAGCTTCCCCATCTAGAGGTATTTGTGGCATGCGTTTTGTATGTTAATTCGCATAATTGTAATACCCAAATAATATATAGGAAGACACCTAAATTATAGGCATATGAATCTTGCACATATTTGTAATACGCATATGATAAGTATGCATATCCAAAGTGATAGGATGATACTCAAATTATAGGTATCTGAATCAGGCACATATATGTAATACCCTTATGATAGGTATGCATATATGAATCATTGTAGAAAGTTTGGTTAATTCCTCCCCAAGAGGTATTCAATGTTTGTGTTTTGTTTTTCAACATTTATGCTAATGAAAATGTATATATGAGTCTCAACATAGTTGACAGTTTTAACCACATTGAGAAAGAGAAATATCTGAATAAAAGGAATATAAGAATTGTTGTGACACATTCTAATGATACACACATATATTTAGAACTTAAGGACAAAAGGGCAAAGCAATCTTTCTTGGTAAGCTAGTCTCCTATTTCTCTTTCTTTTCTGGTTGAGAAGGAGAACCTGGCTAGCTGTCTGTATTTGCTTTCTGGGTTCACTATGCCAAAAAGGCCTTCAGACGACATAAGTTTTGTTTTATGTCGTCTGAGTTTTTCAAACGACATAATTTTTTTTTTCTGTTGTCTGAATATACACTAAAACCATACTGGTTTAATTTGGAAAAATGGTGAGCATTCAGACAACACATTTGTGAAGTTGTAGAAGGTGGTGATTTCCTATCTCAAATTTGGATAAATGGTGAGCATTCAGACAACACATTTGTGTAGTTGTAGAAGGTGGTGATTTCCAATCTCAAATTTGGAGGGATATCCAAAAGTTGATTGATTCTTTTCCCTCTCAAATAGCCAAGCCCTAGTTGACTGAAAAATATTATGACAATCAGACAACATTTAAATGTGTCGGTAGTTTTAAAATTTTCCAAGTTATTTTGACTTGTGCTTTTTAACATAGCTAGGTCCCTCGCAATTAGGTCATTTTCTGTCATTCTCACTCGATCAATCAGCTCTTTCATCTCGACCTAGAACCCGTGAAAACTCAAACACCAACCTCGATCTCTCCTTTTCACTTACCTCTCTCAACTCCCTCAGATCTTGGTTCTCTCTCAGTTGATTTCGATTATGTTCTTTTCTATTTGGGGATGGGGTGCCTTTTATCCTTGTCAAAATAACGAACATTGTTGTAGTAGCACTTAATGATAGCGTTTTTTAAGTAAGTGCTATAGATTGCATATACCATGCGTTCGATAAATTTTAAATGCTGTTAAAAAATGGAGCGGGAGTATGTGGGTAATGAAAACTCAAAAACATAGGGGGGCTTAATTTTAAGCGGGCGACACTTTAAATGAAAGGCAATGACTAAAGACCCCAAAAGCCTCTCCTCTTTCGGTGGCCGCCCTCTCTCTTCATCCCCACCGAGCTTCATTCTCTCTCTCTCTCTTACTCCCCCATGGCTTCTTCACTTCACTACGATATTCGCAGCGTGCTTCTTGTTCACTTGGCCACGTCATCTATATTGTCATCATCGTCAACTTCGACGTCGTTCCGCGTCAGAGCTTTCTCCAGTGACGAAGCGAAAGAGGCCGTGAAGCTTCCGGAGAAGCCGTCGATATGCACCGCCGACGAGCTCCACTACGTCTCCGTGCCCAACTACGATTGGAGGCTCGCCCTCTGGCGCTACCCCTTTGCCCCACGGTATTAGAGTTTCTATGATTTTGATTCATTTTATATCACTATGCCAAAAACTGCATCACACTACACTTTTTAGACAACGAAAAAAAAATTTCCGTTGTGTGATCACTGAAACTGCTTCACACAACAGGTTTAATGAGATTGGCGTTGTATAAGGAGGTCGTACATCAATATTTTTGGGTCCAAGATTATTGTACAACAGTTTTAAGGATTTTTCTGTTGTCTGAATGTAAAAAAAATTTCCCCTCACCTTGCTCAAATTTGGGTCGAAATTTGAACTGACCTTGTACAACAGTATAGTTATATCTGTTGTATCAGAGTAAGTTGCAAAATATTTCCCTCCATTCTCCCATTTCCCTCCCATCCAGGCAACAAGAGGAGGCAAATTGAAAATTTAAAAGTTGCATTCAGACAACACATAAGTGAAAAACCATGGTCTGATGCCTCGTACGTGAATCCATCAACTAATGGCTTATCTAGCCATGTGTCCTGGACCACTACACATTCCGACCAACTTGGAAAAAAAAACAAAAAAAGCCTACAAAATCATTCACCTCACAACTACTAGCCCTAGACACACTGACTCCAAAACTTCACGGTCAGACTCAGATCCCGACTCTCTCTTTCCAAAACTCCACACCCCTGATATGTTAGAAGCAGGAGTATGGGAAGATGGAGATTGTGGTGGAGCAGAATTCGAGGATGTAAGCCATGCTCCCAAAGGCTCTGTCAAGAAGTTTAGAATGTAAGCTTCGTTTTCTTCTTCTATCTTTGTTCATTTTGGTCCACGAATTCTTGGTCAAAATTCACTCCCCATTCAGTGGCCAACTTCCCAGAATTTAGTCCCAATTCGAGTTGATTTCGAAGTCGAAGGCCAGAGGTTTAAAGACGCCTTCACTTGGGTTGGGCAACATTGAGTTCCCTTCGCGTTCACTCCGTTGTTTTCAATGGATTGGTATTCAGTAAGGAGAAAAGGAGAGTGCTTGGTGGAGTTGCAGATCGAACTCGGTGATGTCAAAGGGGTCAAGATCTGTAACTTTTGAGTTAGGGGTGGAAACTTGTTTAAGATCTGGGTTGGTTTGGGGAAATAGAAGGAATCTGGCCTGGGTTTTAGGATTGTTCTACCTGGGTTCTTTGTTTCTATCGTTCCATTGGCTCCTTCACCAGATTGTTCGATTGCTATCTAATTTATCAATCCCAATCGAGTAGCTGACGAAGAAGGCTAGCACTGCTTTTGCTCATCTTTCTACTCAAAACCATTTTCAATTTCAAATGGGACTGCAATGGGGAGCTCTTACTTTTTACACTC
>BDJD01001216.1:120045-134270 GCA_002564525.1 Rosa multiflora
GGGGGTGGGGGGGTGTGTTCCAAATTCATTTTACACTTGAATGCAAAAATATATATAAGAAAATTCTAGCAGACTTATGGCCATATGTTAAGATCTGAGAGTGAAAGTTCTTTACTTTACAAATTGAATGAAAAGATCCAGTAATTTTATCATAGAAACTTTCTTTTTGACAACAAATATTTGTGATGAAAAGTTCAAACAAGACATAAAGTTGGATTAGAGATGCCGTAACAAGTAAACAAACCCGCGGCATCGTGCGGGATATGTTGCTCGTTGCTTGTGTAGATCGATACACGGTTATCTTCACTGTAGATGTGACCATTAAGACAATCTTTACCATGTAGATGTGACAAGTTCTCTAGACTCTAGTGGTGAGGAAATTACAAACAAAATACGAAGTGGGTGATAACGGCTTCCCAAGAAAATTCAACCTTCAGCAAAAGCATGATTGATTTAGATCAAGACTTTTCCAAGTTCTCTAGACTCTAGTGGTGAGGAAATTACAAACAAAATACGAAGTGGGTGATAACAGCTTCCCAAGAAAATTCAACCTTCAGCAAAAGCTTAATTGCTTTAGATTAAGACTTTGAAGATCATCTTTAGATTCCGGAGCAAGCATTTATGTACATCCACAGGTCCACAACCACTGTGAGATTTGCTTTTGATTCAAACCATCTTTTAATCAACGACAAACAAAGAAAAATAAGATTACTGTGGAGAGCAGTTGACTAGTTGTTGAGAAGTCTATTCGCAATATATTTTCATAAACGATCGTCCAACGACCTGATAAATTCATATATCTCTTTTGATTCATCTCTCTCCTAGTTTGTTCAACTAGCATTCGACTCTCTTGAGTAGAGATCCATGGCTGAATTTCTCACTTTTGGTGCTCGAGAATTGCTGAGGAAAGTGGCTTCACTTGCTGCTCAAGAGTTTGATCTTGTATGGGGATTCAATGGAGAAATAACAAAGTTGCGTGACTGGGTGCCCATGCTTGAGGCTCTGCTACGAGATGCTGAACATCCGCGACAAGATCAGGGAGATGCTGTGAAGCTCTGGGTGAAGAAGCTTGAAGACATAGCTCAGAATGCCGATGATGTGCTGGATGATTATGGATATGAGCTTCTCCGGCGTAAGGTGCAACTGCGAAATCAGATGAAGAAAAAGGTGCTGAACTTTTTTTCCCTCTCCAATCCCATCTTTTTTCGTGTTAAAATGGCACATAAAATTAAGAAAATCAACACATCTTTGGATGAGTTGAATAAGAAGGCAAGTGCTATTGGCTTAGTTGCTAGACTGTCCTTAGATGCAACAACTTCCCATGGTATAAGCATTGACAGGGAAACCTACTCTATCTTAAAACAAGATGAAAACAATATCATTGGAAGGGACGATGTTGTGGCAGATATTGTTCAAGCCCTGACCAAATCAAACCAAAATCTGGAAAGTGATCTCTCGGTTCTGGCCATTGTGGGTATGGGAGGTCTTGGAAAGACAACTTTGGCTAAATCAATATATCATGAATCAGAGATAAGTAGGCACTTTGAGAAAAAGATGTGGATATGTGTATCTACCCCTTTTGAAGTCAATTCAATTCTGAGAGGGATCCTGGAATATCTTAAACCAGAAAATGCTGCGGTGAAAGGCATCGATGCAATATGTAATATTCTCCGAGAAGAGTTGAAAGGAAAGAGATACCTTCTTATACTTGATGATGTATGGAATGAAGATGTTGAAAAATGGAATGATTTGAAGAGTTGCTTGCTAAAAATTACCGATGCCCAAGGAAGCAGCATTGTTGTCACTACTCGCAGTGACAAAGTTGCAAAAACTGTGGAGACCCTTCCTAGGTGTGATTTGAGAAAACTATCAGATGATGAGTGTTGGCTTATATTGAAGAATAAAGCAGTTCCAGTCGGAAGTGCTCCTATACTTGAAGATCAAGAGACAATTGGAAGGGAGATTGCCAAAAAGTGTGGAGGTATACCATTAGTGGCAAAGGTATGTTATATTATACATTTGAAGTTTTATCATGCTTTCTTTTTACTTTAATTTGATAACAAGAATTTATATGGTAGGGAAAATTAAACAAATAATAGTGAGCAGTTAAGGGAAATTCTACGGTACTTGCATATATGTGATACATTCATTTACAGATCTGACAATAATCTTGTTGTCATTGTGGTAAATAGAGTTATTTTTTGGATAATTTTAGTTCTATTAGAGGTAACTACTCCACCTACGATATTTTTGCAAGTTTATGAACAAATTGTTGATGTGGTAACTTGGTTCAATTATATGTAAATGTGTAAAACAAATGTGATAACTTTGTTGTCAATGTTGTAAATTTGGTTCAAGTAAATTGTAATTTTAGTTCAATTAGATGTAAAATGAGTGTATGATAAACATCTAATCTAAGTACCATAAACAACCCCAAGCAGTTAATATTCAATTGAAGATGTGTTGAAATCTAATTCCATTCCCAATTTAATTGTAGGTACTAGGAAACATTATGCTCTCTAAAACGAGCAATGAATGGAGTTCAATTATGGAAAGTAAAATATGGGATTTGCCGGAAGAAGAAGAAAGAATCATGTCAATTTTAAAGTTGAGTTTTGATGAATTAAAATTTTCATCATTGAAACAATGTTTTGCATATTGCTCGGAATTCATCAAAGACTCTGTAATGGAAAAGGATGACCTAGTCCAACTTTGGATGGCTCAAGGATGGCTTCACCCCACCAAAAGTAATATGGAGATGGAGGATAGAGGGAACGAATATTTCAACATTTTATCAGAAAAATCCCTTTTTGAAGACGTTAGAACGGATTATGATGGTTATACAACATGCAAGATGCATGATCTTGTGCATGACCTTGCAGGACGAGTGTCAAACATGACAAAATGCCGCTCACTATTTTTCGAGGGAGAAGCACTTGGGAAGACCTTGCCTAGCTTTAGATATTTACGTGTGTTAAATTTATACAGGGCAGACATTGACAAGTTGCCGAATTCAATTGGAAAGTTGACACACTTGAGGTATCTGAATGTTATGGAAACAAATGTGAAAGCATTTCCAAAATCTATTGGTCAGCTTTATTACCTTGAGACGTTTAAAATGCCTTATCATGTTGAAGAGTTCCCAAAGATGATTGCTGATATGATCAACTTGAGACATGTTTATTTTGGTAAACATGCGAAAGTTCCTGTTGGGATATTGGGAAGATTGACAAATCTCAGATCATTACCTTTTCTGAAGGTGGGTAAGGAGACTGGACCTAGAATTGAGGAACTGGGTGGGTTAAGCCATTTGAGAGGCACCTTATCTATCTATAATCTGGAGTATGTAAGAGATGGAGAAGAAGCAGTGAATGCAAAGTTAGTTGATAAGAAACATATACGCAAGTTGACTCTCAACTGGAAGCTTAGTAGACCAAGCAACAATGTTGACAATGAGGATGATGTACTTGAAGGTCTGCGACCACATTGTAATTTGGAAATTTTGAAGATTAAGGGGTTTATGGGTGTTAAGTTTCCATCATGGTTATTGCTTGCCTGCAATTTGAAAGAAATTGAATTAGAAGGGTGCAACAAATGCGAAGGATTTCCAATACTAGGCCATCTGCCCAATCTTATACATGTTAAGATGAAGGACATGCAGAACCTAAGATGCTTGGGGTCTAAGTTTTATGGTTATGATCAGATTTCAAGTGCAACAACAAGTGACGGGAGAAAGACTTTGTTTCCTGCCTTGAGATCATTACATATTGAGAATGCCGATAATCTAATAGATTGGATGGAAGCAGGGGAAGTGATGCTGACGGCAGAAAAATTAAGGGTGTTTCCTTACCTTGAGAAGCTGAACCTGCAGCGTTGTAAGCAATTGAGAAGTGCTCCAACTCATTTTCCATCTCTCAAGAGGTTGGAGATACGAGGAGTGGAAAGTGGTATGCCTATAGCCAGTATTTTAAGCAATAAACTGACTACTCTCACTCATCTCCATATAAGTGGTGTCGAGGGTCTTACTAGTCTTCCGGAAGGGACGTTAAGAAACAACAAGAATCTCCTTGGATTGTATATACTTGACTGTCCGGAGTTAAGTTGCATTGCTCCCCATGGATTTGACTGCTGCGCATCTCTTCAGGATTTATGTATTTATCGCTGTCCTAAGTTGAGGTATTTATCTGATGGGCTACTCCCACTCTCTCTCAAGACGTCGCACATAACAGATTGCTCCAGTGTAGAGTCCATTCCAATCATCCCTGAGCAAGGCGGTCTCCCATCTTTGCGCCGATTGCATTTACACGGGTGTTCTCAGTTATCCAGTTTACCTGATAGGCTAGAATACTGCACATCTCTTCAAGAATTGGCAATAGACAGATGCCCAAAGATAACGTCCATTTCAGCCCAATACTGCACATCTCTTCGAGAACTGAAAATATCGGGCTGCCCAGAGATAACGTCCATTCCAATTCCATCTGAGGGCCTCCCGTCCCTTGGTCAACTTTCGCTTTGGCAGTGTCCTGAATTATCAAGCCTACCGAGTGGGTTAAGCTGCTGCACCTCTCTCTTTGATTTGTCAATAACAGGGTGCCCTAAGGTTACATCCATTCCAATTGACAGTCGTACAACCCTTCGAGACTTGTGTGTAGATAATCCAGAGTCTCTTCCAATTTTACACGGCGGCTTCACATCCCTCCGTCGATTGGGAATTGAGGGATGTCAAAGTACACAAATTGATCTGCAATTTTGTCAAATCCTCGTCTCTCTTGAGCATTTGACAATAAGAGGCTGTCCTAATCTAGAGACTATTCCAAGTTTAGACAAGCTCACATCCCTCCGTCAGTTGAGTATTTGTGTTTGTTCCAGATTAACATGTCTACCCAGTGGGTTAGCAATGGCATCCCCACACGTATTCACCCGTCTCACGGAATTGAGCATTGGTCGGTTTTGGAATGAGCTGGATTCATTCCCGGCTCTTCAGGTTCTACCACAACTTGAAAGATTGACGATCTACGGGTGGCCGAAGCTCAAGTCTCTGCCTGAACAAATTCAACACTTGACGTCTTTGACCTCTTTGTGGATAAATGAGTTTGAGGGAGTGGAGGCGATTCCAGAATGGTTGGGAAACCTTGCATCTCTTAGATACCTAAGTATTTCGCATTGCAAGAATCTGATGTATCTACCTTCCGTCCAAGCTATGCAACGCCTCACCAAATTAGATTCGCTATGTATCAGCAATTGTCCCCTTTTGAGAGAAAGATGCACCGCGGAGAGCGGCCCAGAGTGGCCTAAGATTTCTCATATTCCACAAATTCATGGTAACTCTTTCCTCTACCTCTTTTCTGAATCGCTCAATATTTTGTTTGAAAACAAGTTTTGTTCCATCTGCTAGAGCTTGAAGAACTCTGCTCATTTTACAATATTTACAGGAAAGGAAAAAAATAAAAAAAGTTTACTCTGATTTTTAGGTTTCATTCACAAATGTGAAGGGATTGTTGTTGTGCAAACCATATAACTCTATTCAGTGACTTCTAAAGAGATTGAAACTTGTATATTCTTGTCCAGTTTTCCTTAATTTTATCTCTAGCATTAACCAAATTTCTTTTTGTGGTTAGTTTTTGATGAGATGTATCGTTGCATAAACAATTGAAGCTATTTGATACATCAAGAATAAGAGGTGCCTACAGGAGTATCTCAATTAGGAATTGCTTCAAGTTTCACATCAACTTACTGTGTTCGGTGTGCTGTATTTACAGGAGCATCTACAATTTTAGGTAAGTTTAAAAAAAAAAAAAAAAAACATTTAGCTTGTATACCTCTTTTACTCGTTTTCTAAACTATCATTTGGAAATTCACTCTCCAGTCGCCACTACAAAGTAATAGTGCTTTTTGTTATTTCGTAGATTTCAATCATGGGGCTGTTTAAGTTACAATATAACCTGCTAAATATGTCTACACAATATAACTTTAGATTTCTTGCGTTGCGTGTTTTCAGTGCTGTTTATTGCTTGCATTCTGGATTAGTAAAGTAATTGCTTATGAGTTTGCTAAATTTCTGCTTTCGAATTACATTTTGTTACAGCTTCTCTGCTGAAATAAGATTCATTTATGGAAATTGATAAATTTCATGGACATATATTTCTGTTTTTTTTGTCTGCATGTAATGTTGATATCTTTGTTCGCAATTACTCGTCACTATACACAGGTATTGGTTGCCATGATATAGCTAATCATTGCCGTTCAGGTATTGGTTGCCACAATTATTATCCAAATATTACAGGATGTGATGCACCGCATGTGTTGGGTTTCAATTATGAGTATCTTGAAAGATTAGGCATGCTGCTATAAGTAATAGTCAAAAACTCAAAATATACAGAACTACCTGAATTATTGGTCATTTTTTTGTACTTGGGATTTGCTTAAGACTTTAATTTGGTACTGTAATTTGATCTACCTAAATGAGTTTGTGCGTGGAATTGTGTGGAGGCCAATGGCGGTTGATTGCACAAAATGAATATTGGTAAGAGGGTCTTTTTGAAGCAGCTCTCTTCTAGCTTGCTTTTCATAATTGTTAAGTCTTGTTTTTCTTAACTGAGTGAGAAATTGTTTGTGCTTTTGGTTACCAAGTAGTGCCATTTGTGTTCATGTCCCTGTGATCAATGTACATGTAGTTTGAGTGTCATTGGGCTGTAGATTTTAGAAAATGTAAAACAATACCGTTTATAGATGTATAATGTATCTAATGTTTGTAATTGCAGTATTATTAAGCTGAACCATATCAACAATATACCTGCAGCATTGTATTTTGTTCGTCACTTATTTGTTTGTGCAGAGCATCTTTCACTGCAATATCTAGTATCAGACTATTTTCCTGTGGTCTGCAGGAAAATCCAGGACTTGATTCTATCTTGGTGCCAAGCCAACAGATTCCCTTCCAGAAAAAGAAGCTTTCAGTTTGTGCATTTGAAGTGGCCTTCAAAGTGCTGCATGAAAAGGTATAACCTTGTGATTCATCATTACATTTTTGCTATCCTTGTCCAGATAGGAATTATGTACTACTTATGTAATCCAACTCTTCCTTATCCTTTTGCAGCAAATTAAGAGAAAATGTGTACTACAAAGCAGTATTGTGGATTTTAGTCCTGTACTCTTGTTGTACTCGTAGCCATCAAATCCGACTTCTTCGGATAGAAACACCGGGTGATATCTGACGGATAATATGGTATAGCTGAAACAAGCTCAGATTTGTGAGGTTAAGGCCAATCTTGAATTGATTGTTCAAGGCAGTTCAAGTTCATGTTCAAGCAGGAAGATCTTTGCCTTCAGGTTGCTTCAGTTTGAATGAAGTAGTCATTTTACAAACTTTTGCGTGGCAGTAGAGCACATGTAGAGGTGCTTTGAAATCCTCTTGTTCCAGGTTGGTGAAACTGATCAACAGATGGTTCTTGAAAGAACAGATGGCTAGGCTAGATCTGTGTTGTGCCAAACTATTGTACAATGTAAATACTTTATATTTAAATCAATTGCAGACTGCTATGTGACAAAGTCCTGAACTCTAATTGAGTTGGTTGAACATATATATCTAGTGAACTATTGGATGAGATTAATTATTTACAGTTCATATATACTATCTGGCATTAACTTTTGGTATCTAATACTAGTGTATGAATCGTATGCTTGACAGATTTAGGCCTTATATGTGGGCAATGACCTTACTGGAGATGTTCCTTTAACAAAGAAAATTCTTGCTGCATTAACTACAGGTGAGCAGGCTAAGCATGGTTGTGGATGCTAATGGATTTACAGTTTATTTCTACTAGTTTTGGGAAAGAAGAAAGTTGTCCTGTGAACTATATTAGTGGTGGCTCATCATTGATTTGGCTGGAAGTTGGATTTTTTTCCCCTTCATTTCCAAGATGGAAAGATAGGTGGTAATATTTGCACTTATGCTGGGTTCTTTGCTGTTTGATTTAATGTAAGTGGGTACTTTTCTTATGAACAGGTGCTCTAGCAATCACAGTGGCAAATCCAACTGATTTTGTAAAAGTTAAGACTTCAAGCTGAGGGAAAACTACCACCAGGCACACCAAGGCGCTATTCTGGCGCACTAAATGCGTGTTCCACCATTTTGAGACAGGTTGTGCATTGATACTGGAATATATATATATATATATTTTTTTTTCCTAAAAAAATTTCAGGGAGCACCACTGAATTGTTCTTTTTCTGACTTTTTAACATGGTTACTTTGCAAAAAAAAAAATCAGGAGGGAGTTGGGGATCTCTGGACTGGAATTGGACGTAACACTGCACATAATATTATCATTAATGCTGCTGAACTAGCCAGTTATGATCAATGAAACAGGTAAACTAATCACGAATGGTCATCATTCCCTTTTGAAGTGAAACTCTTGTTACTCATTTTTAATGTGTAAAATATCTGTGCAGACACTTTTGAAAATTCCCAGGTTTAAGGACAATGTTGTCACTCATGTTTTTGCTGGTCAGGGGGCAGGTTTCTTTGCTATCTGCATTGTCTCACCAGTTGATGTGGTAATCTATCTAATAATATCTGTTCATATGTGAAATCTTTCTGACTGGTCTTTAATTAAGTAGTCCTGGTTTCTAGTGCATAGCTGTCATTGCTCCTAACAACTTAGGATAACGGCACACGTCTGTTAGCGGAAAACATACCTCATATTAACGATGAAGGTTGCACTTAGTTAATAGTTTTACCAGTTCTTTTGATGATCTCAACTTTTACTTTTATATGACTTCATTTCATACTCTTGTTCAAGCTCTCTGATTATTAAAAGTTGTTAACTAGTCTCTGATCTGTAAGGTAAAATTGGATGACCAATATAATAAGTATGGAGTAAATGATATGGTTGCCTGATTTCCTGTACCGGTTAAGTTGAAACCTATTCTAGATGCATACAACCTCAGATTAACTCTTTTTTTTTCCGTGCTCTTCATCTTTTCTCAGGTTAAATCAAGAATGATGGGAGATTATTCTGCTTACTGCTAAATCACCTAATTAACCATCTCTGTCCAGATTCATTGTATTTTGTAATTGCTTGATCTTAGCTTCCTCTTCATTATGTAATTGCCTAGATTAAAGATCTAATTAGCTAACTCATTGTAATTGCTTAGACTAAGGATCTAGATAGCTTAGACAGAGGATCTAGATAGCTGTAATTTAGTAATCCTTTGTGTATATAATACTTTCCTCACAATGAGAAGAATATACAGCAAATTCTATAAATCCTTTTATGGTATCAGAGCACATGATCGATTGCTTCGTTAAAACTTTGAAGAATGATGTATGAACGATTCCTTCCCGTACCTTTCAGCATATTCTTCATTTCCTAATATATTTATAAAGTTCAGAAGTTGTCAAAATCAAAAATTTATGTGTCCTTATGAGTGAGATGTTGATTTGAAAGCTTTTACATTATAATTGTTGATCCAAACGTATCTACCTTCCAATATAGTTTCCATGTCATTAGTATATATGCCATTGTATCTACCTTCCAATAATAGGAATGTTATTATTTATGATTTGTTGTTTTGCAGGGACCTTTGGCCTTTTAGAAGGGCTTCATCCCAAATTTTCGACGGCTAGGATCTTGGAACGTGGTCATGTTTCTAACCTGCAGGTCAAGAGCCCCTGATTGTAGCTCATGGAGGGTTATTGGGGCTCTTTCCAAAATTGAGCAATTATGCTAATAGTATGGCCAAGTCCTTGAGTTTGATAGGCACAGCTCTTTACTGCAATCTACAATTAACGAAGGATAGCATGGGAATATGCCTGTCAAACATTCTGCTTGATAATACAACAACAATATCTATGACACACCCTAACGGTGAAAGCACTTACATTGTTAATGGGAAGGAAGTTCGTGGGTGGTTGGCTTTAGATTTCACAGCAGATCAGCTGTCAAATTTGACATGTAAGAATCAAAACCAACTTATCTTCGGCATTTCATTTGATCGATCACTAATTCATTCTTTTGTTAATACCATAAAAGATGAACAATGCAATAATGTACATTAGGAGGTTAGTCTAAGATTTCCTTTGTCAAATTTTAGCAACCGATGTGGAATGAATAAATGAGTGGCGGACATCTTAATTGGGTCTACAAGTCATTGTCCAAACTAGTCATGCTATGCAGGATCACAGTGTGTAATAGATGATTGCTTTGCAATAGAAGAAACAGAGAATTAGCGAGCATACTTCATGACACATAAACTTAATCTCATGTCTGTGGAATATAGAGAGCTCGTAATTAGTTAATACTAACATTTGTGGTTTAAGCCTTTAAGGTGACTAATCATGTTTGTTCTTCAATTCCTATACCAGTGACTCAAACATCTTTTCCAGACTGAGTCAATTTGACGGTGCTTTGCCTATATCAACTGTTGAGGATGTTTTTTAAATAGCAAACCAGACCAGTTTTGGTTGCATGTGCCGGTATCTCTCTCTCTCTCTCTCTCTCTCTCTCACTCAAAGTTTATTTTCGCGGAGTTTCATCATTAGTCTTTTCTAAATTGGATTTTCTGTTGTTTGCTCTCTGTTGTAGTATGATGCATTTTATAATGAACATAAAATCAGTACAGCAGCATTTGTACAAAGGCAACTGAAAGCTGCAGACATCAATTTCATTTCATCTCCTGAGATTGGTTTCTTGAAACCATCGGTGGAAAAGTGGACAAAATGAAGACCAAGCTCATCTTCGGGTTCCTAGGCTCCAATGAGATGGAACCCACAACCAAACAAAAGTACGGTGCATTGTTGAAGAATCTTGGAATGATCAAGTCACTAGCAATTGGGATCCTTGTTCCAAAAGAATTCATATACCCTATTACCTCAAATAATTATTTGGATGCTCCCACTACTCTGGTGGCAGATGCTCACAAAGAAGGGCTGGAAGTATATGCTAAAGGCTTCGCAAACGATCAAATAATCCCTTACAACTATAGTATGGATGCAACAGCAGATCCAACAGTTCGTAGATAATTCTGATCAGTTTTCTGTTGACGGGGTGGTTACAGATTTCCCACCTACGGCATCAGAAGCCATTGGTGAGACACCAGGCTTCTTATTTCTAGTAGCACTTGCATCACGTAAGTTGCACAATCACATCAGAAATCAAACTAAACATAAAAGTAAAGTCTATAAAGAGGAACACCTTGTAATGTTTCTGCTCTAACGCCTCATGCTTTGCTGCAGCATGCTTTTCACATAACAAGGATGGCAAGCCTTACAAAGGTAAAGGTTTTAAGATTCTTTTGTTTTTCCAAAGCTTATATTACAAGTTTGCGAGACTTTGTGTGCTGAGATAAGTTTCTCTGGAAACTTTTGACATTGCAGGGAGTCCATTGATCATAAGTAGAAATGGAGCGAGTGGGAACTATCCTGGTTGCACTGACCTGGCTTATCAGAGAGCAGTAGATGATGGCGCTGATATAATCGATTGCTCGGTCCGAATGTCAAGTGATGGAGTTGCCTTCTGCTTGAATTCCGTAGACCTCAACTCGAGCACCAAAGCATTGACTCAATTCATGACTGAGAGTGAGACTATCCCTGAACTTCAACCTGAAACTGGAGTCTTCTCGTTCCAGATCACATGGGAGGAGATTCAGTCCTTAAAACGTAGGCTTCCTTAAATTTTTACCATTTTAGAAGTGCTTATCCTACTAATTTGATTGAGCTACCAAACTTCTGATAATCACATTAACAACTTTGTTATTTCAGCCCAACTGCAAAGTCCCTATGGAACCAAGGAAAACATGTATAGAAACCCAGCTAACAAGGATGCAGGCGAAGTGGTGACCCTTAATGAATTCCTAGGGTTCGCCAAGGAAAAGGCAACTGGAATTTTGGTCGACATTCAGGTAAACCTTTCAAGACATTTCAGTCTAATTCTCATTGTTGCCCAACAATGTTTGATCTGAACAATAAATACAACATATGTTCTCAGAGTGCGCCGTACCTAGCATTTAAGGCAGACATTGTTGGTACCGTAACTTCTGCCTTGAAAAATGCCACACTTGACAAGCAATCGACTCAAAAGGTCATGATCAAATCAGATGACACTTCAGTCCTGTCTAAATTCGCTGATGAGAAAACATACACAAGGGTGTACAACATTGAGGAGGAAATAGGCATTGAGGAGGAAATAGGTGCTACACCAAAGCAATCAATTGTAGAGATCAAGAAGTTTGCAGATGCTGTAACTGTCTCCAGAAATTCGATTATTCAGTCCACCAGTTCCTTCATCTTGGGAGAAACTCACATCATCAAGGAATTGCAGGCTGCAAATCTTTCAGTGTGCATCAATTATCTGAAAAACGAATTCCTCAGTCTCATGTTTGATTATCTCTCTGACTCCATTACCGAAATAGCTACAAAATGATGGGAGATTACCGAAAGCAGCTAGAGTATCTATTCATGCTCTTCATCTTTTCTCAGGTTAAGTCAAGAATGAAGGGAGATTCTTCTTCTTACAAAAACACGATCGATTGCTTCGTTAAAACTTTGAAGAATGATGTATGAACAATTCCTTCCCATACCTTTCAGCATATTCTTCATTTCCTAATATATTTATAAAGTTCAGAAGTTGTCAAAATCAAATATTTATGTGTCCTTATGAGTGAGATGTAATTTGAAAGCTTTTACATTATAAATTGTTGATCCAAACAGAATATGCAGGTGATTTAGTTTCCATGTCGTTAGTATATATGCTGTTGTATCTATATTATGAGAGAGTAGATTTCTACCTTCCAATAATAAGAATATTGTTATTTACGATTTGTTGTTTTGCAGGGACCTTTGGCCTTTTAGAAGGGCTTCATCCCAAATTTTGGACGGCTAGGATCTTGGATTGTGATCATGTTTCTAACCCTAGAGCAGGTACAAGTTTCAACGCCTTCCCTTTTTATATTCTTCAGCCTTTTGAGCGTCTGGTCTGTGCGCTGGTTTTTTATTTTCAAGTCAGTAGCAGTGTGAACTGCAGCTTAGAAATATGTGATGGGAATCAGAACATCTATATAAATAATTAGCCACTTCTGATGAAATCTTTATAGAAACTCATCTGTGAAACTGTTTTTTTCTTCTTTCTAGAAACCTGGACAGTTTTCCTTTTGTAATGGCTTTCTCGTCTCTCAAAGTAACTTGAATTGCTTTTCTCATCACTTATTTTTCTGGCAGGCTAAGAAGTTTGTGAAAAGTATAGAGTCAAAATGAGAAGTGAAGCCAAGAGAGTGGACTTAGATTGCAGGGGTAGCATCTGGAGCAAACAATAGTTGTTTTAGAGAATAATAGGGCCCTCGTCAAACCTTTTTCTCCCATACTTTTGCCAGCTGAGGAGAAGAATCATCTGAAGGAAAACTGCTTATTGAAAACTCAGAAGTTTAGAAATAATTAGCATTCGTTTTCTGGATTACACATATCTTTCCTTTATCATCATATTGATGAATTGTGATTACAAAATTTGTCTATTGAGGCTCTAATGGCTTTGTTTGCAAAGCCAAATGCTATCTCTTTGTCGTCACCAATGAACTTACTGATGATGGCATGCAGACATATCCTTATTGGGTTAAATTGAGGATATGATTGCAATTCTATATTGTACGTTGTTCGGAAGAGGAGTGGTTACACTCCATTTGCGCTTTTAAGTTACAAAGCAAGGGGATTTATGTGATTGTAAACATTTGATGACAGAAAGAACCATGATTCAGAGACAGGTCTCTGATTCTAGTTACACATTTCACCAGTCTCATTGCTTTTGTCAGTGTATATACAATAATAGGTGATTGTAAACATTTGGAACATGATAAAGTTCATACTTCATATGCCTCAACAGCTTTGGATTCAGGCTGAAATGGTGTAGGGCTTAAACTTAGTTCTGCCACTTCCAGTTATTTGTTTAAGAAACTAGTTATATGATGAGCATAGTTCTTAATTGCCAAGAGGACTTAACTTCCTTCTTGCTTGGCTTTTTTTTATTTGGATTGTGGCTAGTGGGAGTAGTGGCAGTGAATGATGTCATCGTTCTAAGCAAAGAATAAACAACATTTAGGATTGCATATCAGAGGTGTGTAAATATGGAAATTCATCTATGATATGCACCGGTAGTGATGGTTTGATTTTAGTGTTCGCCAATATCACTATTGCAGATTCTCATATAGGGCTGGGATTCTAGATACGTGATGAAGGTGGT
>BDJD01001217.1:0-21844 GCA_002564525.1 Rosa multiflora
CTCTTTCTGAAAATCGATTACGATGGTCCTTATACTCTCAAATGACATCACCTGAGTCCAAAATTTGAATTTGGCTCGAAACATGACGTCAGCTGCTGAGTTGGAGCAGACATGGGGGCCCAAATGGACATTTCAAGTTTTTCTAATTTTTTCTCTCTTTTTTTAATTTTTTCTCTCTCTCTCTCTCCCGATCTGCTCTCTCTCTCCTCAATCTATACTCTCCCACTCTCTATATCTCTCTCCCTCTCCCTCTCCTTCCCTCCTTCCAATGTCGAGTTCCACCCACAGTGCCTCACAAACCCACCTACAGACTTATGCTCCAGCATCAAAATCTGAGGAGCCCATCCCCTTATCACAACCCCTCTGACTCTCCCTAATTCTCTTCTCAAAACCCACAAGCTAATTTTTCTCATCTTCATGATCCTCATTCTCAGATGCAAACACTTTCCCAATAATCCAGACAAAAGCCTGCTTAGAATTCTCAAGTCCAAGAGCAATTTCTATCAGTTATTAATAAGACAATCGAGCCAAGCTTCCAAAACATGGCGCAACTAATTCCAGTCCTATTACCAATAACAGATTCATCATCTCATCCAAATTTTCTCCCATCTTCACTTAACCACCAAGGCTACGACAATCTGATGAAATCAATAACCAGGGAGAATTCAATTTGAACCAAATCGAACTAAACTCAGTTGCTTTGCTTCCAATTATCACCACAAGAGTAAAACTTTGATTCAAAGGTTGGGAATATACCTTCGAGAACCGAGTGCAACCAACTCAGTTTCCTAGAATTCCTTGTCGAGACTGGGTTGATGATGAACTGGTGATTCGAAGCCCACAACCAACATGCTTCTGACTGGGTTGATGTGTCTCAGAAAGCAGAACCTCGCCGGAGAATTTGAGCCTTCCGATTAGAGAGAGCAGAGATTGAAAAATCTAAACCGTAAACAATGGTACCGGCGCTGATGACGATGACCTCAATCTCTGAACCCCAACGCAGGTAATGGAACTCACCGATTCAAGTATCGACGAACTCCGGGACTCCGAAACTGAGCCGACGATGTGGTTCGGACTCGGCATCGATCTCAATGAGAGGATCCCTGGCCAGGTTCGCCGGGTGGAGATTCTGATTTTGACTAACGAGGAGTCGGAGGGTTCAAACCTAGGTGGAGGGAGAAGTGGGTGGAACTGGATATTGGAGGGAGGGAGAGAGATACAGAGAGATAGCAGATCGGGGAGAAAGAGAGTATAGATCGGGGAGAGAAAGAGTATAGATCGGGGAGAGAGAGAGCAGACCGGGGAGAGAGAGAAAAAAAAATTAAAAAAAGAGAGAGAAAAAATTAGAAAAACTTGAAATGTCTATTTTGCCCTCATTGTGGGCCCCCATGTCGGTTCCGATTAGAGAGAGCAGAGATTGAAAAATCTAAACCGTGAACAATGGTACCGGCGCTGATGAAGATGACCTCAATCTCTGAACCCCAACGCAGGTAATGGAACTCACCGATTCAAGTATCAACGAACTCCGGGACTCCGAAACTGAGCCGACGATGTGGTTCGGACTCGGCATCGATCTCAATGAGAGGATCCCTGGCCAGGTTCGCAGGGTGGAGATTCTGATTTTGACTAACGAGGAGTCGGAGGGTTCAAACATAGGTGGAGGGAGGAGTGGGTGGAACTGGATATTGGAGGGAGGGAGGGAGGGAGATACAGAGAGATAGCAGATCGGGGAGAAAGAGAGTATAGATCGGGGAGTGAAAGAGTATAGATCGGGGAGAGAGAGAGCAGACCGGGGAGAGAGAGAGAAAAAAAATTAAAAAAAGAGAGAGAAAAAATTAGAAAAACTTGAAATGTCTATTTTGCCCTCATTGTGGGCCCCCATGTCGGCTCCAACTCAGCAGCTGACGTCATATTTCGAGCCAAATTCAAATTTTGGACTAGGGTGATGTCATTTGAGAGTATAGGGACCATCGTAATCGATTTTCAGAAAGATGGACCAATCTGATTTTAGGTCTAAAGTTCAGGAGAGTAAACTGAATTTAATCCTAATAAATTTATAGCTTCAATATATAATTGTAGATGTTAAAAGAATATGTTTGAATGCAATAGGCAGCATAGACTGGAGAGAGGCAAGGTGCAATTGATCACTTTGAAACAGAATACAAAAGCACTAAAAAAGGTTGGGACTTGGGAGCAGAAGCAAAGTAGGTAAGTAACTTATTAACGATGCATACGTATGGACAAAAGTTCTATAATGTATATATATTGACCATGACCATGACCATAGGTGAAATTAATATAAATTCCCTAAATAGGATTAAATTGATCAGGTTGTAATTGAGAAATTGCATATCATATCTAATTGTATATATTTTTTATTGTAGGATGAAATGATTAAGATGTGAACTGAGACAACTCAACCTGATGGAACTCGGACAATGACAGATGATGAAATTTGTACAAAAGTTCTCGGAGTCAAATCAGGCTACATCAAGGGTTGTGGTTTTGGCCCTAGACCTCCACCATTAAGGGTCTCTCATTCGTCGATAAATGAAATGTCTGAAAAAAAAAGAAAAAAAACAAAGAGTTGTAAGAACAGCTTCAAAAGACCCAACACCTTGTAGGGACTCAACAACAAAAGATTGATGCACAAAATGAAGTGATCCAAAGATTGGAGGAGCAAACCAAAAAGTTTGAGGAGTTCATGGCTAACTTTTCTAGGCAACATCTATCAAGTTAGTATCTTTATTAGATAACTTAAATATGGAGAAATAATTTTTTAGATCATCTTGATTTTTTTATTGGTTTTAGACCATTTTTGTTACTCTTTATGTTAGGAAACACTTTGATTGTTACTTTGGTTTTATTATTATGAGATTTATTATTGGTTTTATTATTTCAATTAGTTTTAAATATTTTCATGTAATATGGTAGAGAACAATCGGTGACAAAACCATATGTATTGTCAACATTTTCCTTGTAATAAGCAATCAATTGTAACGAAAAAGAATTTCCTCGCTATAGGCTATAGAATGTATAACGACGAAAATAAATTTCATCGCTATACAATACACAACTTATGACGACAAAAATAAATTTCCTCGTTAAACATTATAATATGTACGACAATGAAAGTAAATTTCATCGCTATAGGCTATACAGCTTACAACGACAAAAAATAAATTTCCTCGCTATAGAAAATATTACCGTGATGAAAGTAAATTTTCTCGCTATAGACTATACAACCTACAACGACAAAAGTAAAATTCATCGCTATAGACTATACAACCTACAACGTCAAAAGTAAATTTCCTCGCTATAGCAAATACAACCTACAACGACAAAAGTAAATTTTCTCGCTATAAACCTTATAACCTATATCGACAAATGTAAAGTTCCTCGTCATTGAGTACCTTTGGCGAGGAATAGTTTTCTCTCGTACAAGATACATATAAGGAATTCCTCGTCATTGAGTACCTTTAGCGAGGAATAGTTTTCCCTCATACAAGATACATATAAGGAAGAAAATAAATTTCCTCGTTAAAGATTGCTTATAGTGAGGAAAGACTTCCTTGCCAAAAGATACCTACAACGACAAATAAATTGCCTCGTTAAAGATTGCTTATAGTGAGGAAAGACTTCCTTGCCAAAAGATACCTACAACGACAAAAATGTTTTTTCAATTTTTTTATTATTTATAATTTCTAAATTATTTACATATCATTAGTGAGGAAATAATACTTTAGCGATGAAATTTATTTTATAGGGAAATATATTTAATTACTATTTTCTTGCCTTCAAAAATTTTTAGTGAGAAAAAAGTATGAGTTTAGGCGAGGAAAAAAATTGTAGCTAAAGAATAACGGTGAGAAAAAAAAATATTCATCACGAAAAGGGATTGGCGAGGAAATAATATTTTTATCGCGGAAAGTTTTCTTGACCACCCTACTGCGAGGAACTGGTGACAAAAATATTTTCCTCGCGAAAACACTACGGCGAGGAAATCTCAATTTTCAGTGACAAATTTGTTCCTCGCAAATTAACATTTCTGTTGTAGTGCTACTAGAAAAACCCCCCATCACACACAGATTTGGTTCATACAGATATCCACACGGAGAAGATTCTGTGTGTAAAACACTGCAAACACACAGATATCTATGTGCAAAACTATATTCACACAATTTTCTGTGTGAAATGAAAACTAAAAGTGGCACAGCGAAAACTCACACAGATTTCCGTGTGAAATTCACACAGATATCCGTATGAATTATGGTCACACACAGAAGTTATTTTATTTGTGTCAGACATTCACATAGACTTCCGTATGAATTAGAGTTGATACAGAAAAAAATTCGTGTGAATCTTATTTCCAAATAAAATAAAAACAACTTAACTATTTAAAATTTAATAAACATATTTATATACAAAATATTAATTCCGAAAACCATATAAAATATTTATATATAAAATATTAATTCCGAAAACATATTTGTTATCTACGGCATCAGTACCCTCCCCCCATATAAAAGCCAAGCCTCCCAAAAGGCCAAAACCACCCACTTTCTAAGCTTCTGCAGCTCCAAAAAAACCCAAAGCCCCCAAGAACCCCAGAGCTCAGATCTCGCCCCTCTCTCTCTCTCGGAACAGTAGTTGAACACCATGGTACTACGCCTCTCTCTCTCACATATCTATCGCTGGTAACATTTGAAGGGCGTTGGACCGTGTCCCGCAAAGATAATTATAATGGTCAGTGTTTGTATCAGTTTAAAGATCGATGATTTAGATTTGTGGTTACTATTTCTCATAGATTTGCCTAACCTATTTCTCTTCCAATATCCTCTAATTTTGTTTCGAATCATTATGGGTCTCCGACCTCAAGCCATAAGCAAATCTAATCCAACACTTCGAGCTCGCAGTCAAATCAATCACTGAAGAAATTATGCGAACAAGTAAGAGGATTGGCAACAGAGTTTTCTGGGTTCTGTGGCTGCCTAAAGATGAATGGATTGGGTCACATTTCTGAAGATAAGGCATCTAGTAGCACTAGTTGTAATGGGACTCATCCTTCCCCATGGATTGGTGGTCTCGATTTGGTGGTATTGAGAATTAAAAGGCCGCTTCTTTCGTGGTGGCTGTAGTGGGTGCTTAAGGAGTGAATCTGTGCTTATGGTGCAGGCATTGGCAGTTTGTGAAGCAGGAGAATGGAAGAGGATAATGCTGGAAACAGATGCAAAGTTGGTAATTGAATACTTACAATGACAATAATTTGAGGGACCAAAAAATAAGAGGACAATAATTTGAGGGACCAAAAAATAAGAGGACAATCATTTGAGGGACCAAAAAATAAATATGTGAATTATTTAAAAAAAATTCAATAAATGTATTTCGTACACACAGATTTTTTCGGTGACGGAACATAATTGTTGGAGTTGATTAAAGTGGTGGGATCCACTCAATGCATTTACACGCCAGTAATACGTACAGATATATAATATGTCACTGTATCCGTGTGTATTGACGTATTCACACAAATTTTCGTGTGGAATCCGTGTGGAATGCTATGATTTCATACGTTATATGTCACTGTATCCGTGTGTATTGACGTATTCACACAAATTTTCGTGTGGAATCCGTGTGGAATGCTATGATTTCATACGGATTCTCATCCATGTGTGATAGAGTCCAACTTGGACTTTGTGACAGACCAAACATGTAACTAATAGGAAGCTCCAACACTTGTGGGCCGCCGGATACGTTAATACGGTTTAGCAAAGACTTTGTTTACAATCCCATACATTGAGCCAGGTCCACGATTAGAATACCCAATCTTGATGATGTCATACTACAGCTGATCCATTCAATGATTCCTTAAAGAGTTTGGGAAATACCTTTATTCACCGAGTAAATCAGTATATTCTCCTTCTTGAATATTGTACATGTAGTCTAGTTTGAATAACAAACTGATTCTGGTTGATGGTGAATATTCTTGTCATACGGGAATGCAAGCTAAGGAATCAGAATCAGAATCAGAATTTTATTCACCGAGTAAATCAGTATATTCTCCTTCTTGAATATTGTAATAACAAACTGATTCTGGTTGATGGTGAATATTCTTGTCATACGGGAATGCAAGCTAAGGAATCAGAATCAGAATCAGAATCAGAATCAGCTGTCGAACACAACAAGAGAGGTCAACATCCAACTGAAATGATTCTGTTCCAACCCTCTGGGTACAATTTGTAAATTATCACAAATTCTCATACTTGAATTACAACCTCAGATATAATGTTCGTCTGCTTGTCTCTAAGTACCAATTTTTTTCCACAATAGACCAAGTCACGCTGATAAGATCTCCCTACTATTGTCTTGATGACTTCTGCAACCATATTAGCAATTTCAATCTTATTTTCTGCAAGACCAATTCAAGTATAAAATTCCGCACTGTTATTCCTGTGATCATTATTTTGTTTCTCAACACTACAGTAATCATATATATATGCTAGTTGTGTTGGAAATATTCTGTATCTGTGCTACGCAATCAAAATCCAGTCATGTCTTATTCTACAGCTAAAACAGTCCAAAGACTTGCGATCTTGTTTCCTCTGCTCATCATCTACTTGCTATTCATTCTCTCCTACGCAGTTGAAGCTGAAGATGAGAAAAAAATCACTAACATTGGAGCAATCATTGATGTTAATTCCCGTATCGGGAAAGAACAGAAAGCTGCTATGGAAATTGCAGCTGAAAACTTCAACAACCAGTCAGACACTCATGAGCTAATCCTTCATTTTCGAGATTCTGGCCGCGACCCTTTTCTTGCTGCTTATGCTGGTATAGTTAACATACATGCTTCATGAACATGATAGTTATCACCATGCAAGTAAGTGCATAGTTTAATTTCTACTGATGGATTTCTTTAATTTTATTGCAGCTAAACATTTGATAAGGGAACAAAAGGTACAAGTGGTAATTGGCATGGAAACTTGGCAGGAATCAGTTACAGTAGCTGATGTGGTCAAAAACCTATCTGATCAAATTCCGGTCATTTCCTTTGCAGCACCCACCATATCCCCGCCACTAATACAACGGCGTTGGCCTTCCTTGATACGAATGGCTACCGATGGTGCTGCTCAGATGAAATGCATTGGAGATATAGTTAATGCATACAACTGGAAAAGGGTTGTTGTAATATATGAAGATGATGGTTATGGTGGTGGTGTGGGGAGGCTAGCTCTTTTATCTGAGACTCTAAGAAATGTTGGTTCTACAATTGAGCTTCGTATAGTTCTCCCACGACTTTCTGAGCCTGATACAAATTGGGATGAAATAAAGAAGCAGCTGTTGGAGCTTTCCAATGTAAACTCTCGGGCATTTATAGTTCTTCAGTCATCTTTACCAACAGTAACTGGTCTATTCAAAGTGGCTAGGAAGATGGGATTTGTAGGAAATGATTCAGCTTGGATAATCACAGAGAGTATTGCTAGTTTGCTTGACCCTCATGGCAACTATGATATGGAAGGAACTCTGGGAATCAAGACCTACTACGCCAATGAGTCTAGTTCTTATGCTGAATTCCAGAAGGAATTCCAAGCTAAGTATGCAGAAGAAAATAACTCCAAGCCAGGAATTTATGCTCTTCGAGCATATGATACTGTTAATGCCATTTCACAGGCCATAGAAGGAATCCCTAATAACACCACTAGTACTGGCCTTCAGGGTATGATAACTAGATCGTTGAGCAATTACAACGGTTTAAGTGGGAAAATGCAACTAAAAGGAGGTGAGGTACGGCTGGATTCTCAGAGATTCAGGATCATAAATATTGTGGGTGGGAAGACAGATAACGAATTAAACTTTTGGATACCAGACTTTGGATTTTCAGAAAGCCTTGAAAAAGTATCAGACAAATACAGAAGTAATGATGGTGTTGGCAAAGTCATTTGGCCCGGGAACCCAACACTGCCCTCCAAAGGCTGGGCAATGCCCACTGATGAGAAGCCAATGCAAATTTTGCTCCCAACTTTCCATACAAACTTTGTAAGGCGTATCTCCGGGGAGAACTCAAATGAGATGGGAAAAAAGGGTTTATGCCCAGGAAAGAAGCCCGGAGAGAACTCAAATGAGATGGTTCCATGCTCATACCTTCCTTTCTATGATGGTTTGAGTATTGATCTTTTCTGCTGCGTGCTAGAAAATTTGGGTTATCGCTTGCCACATGAAGTACATGAATTTAACGACAACAATGGCACTTACAATGATATGATAGAACTAGTGTATAACAAGGTAACAACTTTATCTGTATAATTTTCTTTTAAGTTCTATGTGGTACGGCATGCATACATGTTGAATAATATGAAATCCATTAAGTAAAAGCAAGCTATGAGTCTAGTTCATATTACAGAAGTGCTATGAGACTATGAGTAATAGTGTAATTTAGGATAAGCATTCCCACCTTCACTTCTTTTAAATAGTCTTGTTTCACAAATACTCTGGAATCTTGTTTTGTTTCTTTGCTGCAATATTTGATTTGATTTCTGATAAATTTTTTTTGCTTATTATGTTAATCATAAAATAAAGGCTTACGATGCTGTGATTGGCGATATAACTGTACTTGCGTCGCGAATTGACAAAGTGGATTTCACTCAACCGTATATGGAGTCTGGTTTGTCATTGATAGTACCAGATAAATCTAATGAGTCAACATGGCTGTTTATGAAACCTTTCACATGGCAGATGTGGGTGGCTAGTTGTGCCATCTTAATCTACACTATGTTAATAATATGGTTCCTGGAGGGTCCTTCCAGTCCAGAATTTGATGGTCCATTGATGAATCAGATCGCCACAGCTACTTGGTTCTCCTTCTCATCCGTACAAGTGCTCTAAGTTTCTGAATGATTGATTATATTACTTTGGGAACATGCCAGATTTGGTCATGTGACTGTGTCAGCAGGACCTTTATTTATTGCTTCACTCTCAGGCAATATATCTGTATTGTTGTAGTATATATGTTTTATATGTCTATCTCATGTATAAAGAGGGATGCTTAAGTGTAAAGATAGGTATAGTGACTTGTATGATAAGCTTTATGTCAAAGGGGAACAAGCATGGTTATCTCTATCATCACAGCCACAATGTCACATGAGAAAGCTAGAAATGGAGCTGTCATCCAAGTTGTATCATTCTTTAAGCATCTCACATCTCAATTGTATTCCTATAAATACCTCCTTGAATGAGATGAATAAACACACTTGAAAACTCCATTCTCTCTTAGGATTACTCTCTCTCTCTCTGTTTCATTTTATACTTGTCCTCAAACATGTATGAGATTCTTGTAATTAATGCATACTAGAAAGTATGTCCGCACTTTGCTGCGGGGTTTACAATTGTTAAAAGTACCAACATACAACGTAAAGTTGCAAAAATGATTATCTCATTCATCAAAATATATAGTTGTGACAGGACCATGAAAGGGTGATTGGATTTCACGTACTGAACCTTCATCGATCAGAATGTTGTTCCGCAAAATATATAGCCTGCTTTATCTTTATTTTAATCTCCATAACACACCCAATCCTTGATCGATAAGTTTTTCTTCAGTGGTTGGATCTCCCGTACTTTAACCGGCCGCATCTCAATTTCTTCTCATTGCCTGTCAAGAAGATGAACAATTAGTTAACACGAACAGATTTATGGAAGTGGTGATTATTGGTCAGGGCAGGAATCGAATACCATTTTAGAAAATAAGGGAGGTTTCAATTTAGTGCAGTTTCATAGTTTTGAAGATATGAAAGGCAACTTTTTTTAGTCACCAAAAGTCTAGTCAATGCAGCAATGCTGCCTCAACGGACAACAGAAAATAATTCGAACTTTACCATCTGTTTTATATATGAATTTGAATACCTAATAAACTTATCTAATTACCTACAGATAATATAGAGTTATAATAAAGCAAAGTGAAACTTCTCATAAGCTTGAGTTTCGCCCTGTATTGTGTATGAACATGTATCTATATCATTTACATACTCAGGATGTATATGCTTAACTGAAAATAGTATTTAAATCTTGATGGCTTAATCACTTGAAATACAATGAACATGAGAAGAACAAAGTAGGATACCTTCAAGAACAGATTTGAATGCCGTTGGACCAGTTGCACTAATGCACATAACAAATCCAAAGAAATGAAAACTCGGCCCACTCTGTCATAAACCAAGAAATAAGATAGAAAATTCCACCTGACACCGCGTTCGAGCAAGTTTCCATATCTATTGATATTCGTTTTGCTAACAAAGATCTTCAGAACCCAGCAGCAACCTGACGGAAAAAAAGTAGCAGCACATTAGAGATTGTACATTCGACATGCATAATTGCATATTATGAAATGATCATATCAAAGACCATCCAAGACATCAGAACTTCATAGCCTATCTATACATCTAACCAAGAGCTGGAAAATATATCAGCATGTTCATATTGATTAAAAAAAATATCAATCCACCAATTGAGTATTAAAAAAAAAAAACTGAAATAAAGGTTCAGATGAAACCAGCAACCAAAAGGTTTGATTTGAGTATATAGGCAGTAAGAAGAAAAAAACCATATTCACATAAAGAGAGAGAAACCTATGAAAAGGTACACACCTGAGAAGCTAAGTCACTTCAAAGCCTAGAAAGAAAGAACAGCAGCACAAAACATAAAGCTGAAGAGAAGAGTAATGATACACAATTTTTCATTGTTATCCCAATTTGGTTATCTTTCAGCTAAGGCTTCGAAACTAAACAACTAAATCAATGCTCTGACGTTATACCCCAAATCGAGGCATTCCCGACAGAGTCTTGGCCTGCTTCCCATTTGCTCATCCTTAATAGTGAATGCAGTAATATACAAATTGTCCATTCCACAACCAAAAAAAAATTTACAAACATGCGAAAAGAATAAAGTGGGAGGTTGTAACTTCATATCGAAAGCATACAATATCAGTAAAGTGTGAAAACCATTAAAACCAAAAGATGAAAACCAGATCATTTTTCAGCTTTTATGAAATCCAGAGGTAGAGGCTATAAACAACATCATCAAGTGGCAGAGAATAAGAAGAAAAGCTGATCTTCTTTCTTTTAGTATACCATAAGCATTTCATACAAATCAAATATCACCCAAAAGTGCTCAACAATCATTGAAGCCAAACTTAAACTCAGAAACGAAGTACTGACCAACCTATGTAGCTTCTCAAGAGGTAACACAAATGATATGTAGACCAGTACCACCGATTAAAAGCAACCCAGCTCTGCACCTGCAAAACCAGACAGATCAAGCAATTTGTTTTAATGCTTTGTTCGTCCTCTTTCAATTCCGAAAAGCTCCAGAATTATCTACTCTTTCTGCAGGGATGAAGCAAACAACCGGAAACCAACACCGCTGTGTCATCTATCAATCTCTAGCTGTTTCTGCACAGCCTCTTACCTGTTTCTGCGCATCAAATAAACGAAGACGCGAGAAAGACCAGAATTAGGTGGCGGCTCAACAGATCAACAGGTGGACTCTGTAATTTCGGTAAACATAGAAGGGCAAAATCGTCAACCCATTATTCATACATGAGCAAAACACTCCTTTAGTATTTAGTATAATAACTAGAAATGTTTCCCGCGCGTTGCTGCGGGCAGAATTTTTACGCGATGATTACTTAGTTGCAGATTTCGTGAGCGAGTATGGTTTGATTAACAAAATGAATAAGATCTTTAAATGAAGAAAGAAATATGTAAAATAAAGTGATCAGAAAATTTTCATGTTGAGAGTTCTATTTCACTTCATTGCAACCATCGTATGATCAAAATCATGTAATAGAAATTATAAGCCAGTACAGGATTTTCCAAGTGTTTCAACAATTTATATAGAGTTTTTTTCCTAAGATTAAATCGAGTTCTAACTTCAAAGCTTTACCCCATGGACAGTTCCTAATTAAGTTTGAATTACCTGAAAAGGAATTGAGAAAGGAATTAACATAAAAGGGTGCAGGTATATGTCAAAGAGGAAATAGATGGCCTGGAAGGCAAAGTTTTCAAGGACTACTACCTGCGAAGAAGGTAAAATTGTCTCAATGGTTGATAGATCAAGGGCAGTAAATCTAGTAACAGCATCAGAGCTGCAAAAAAGAATAAACTAATTCTGAACTCAGTACAGAAGTAAACAAAATTGATGAAGGAGAACCCAAAGAAAATGAAAAGGGAAAAGTTAAAGAAACTTGAGGTGCAGCTTATAATGACAGAGTAAAGACTAACTTAAAATTCTAACCAGGAGAAAGAAAAAAAAGAAGGAAAAAAAAAAAAAAGCTACACAACATTTCAAATTAGGTGCTCTCTCTCTCTCTCAATCTTCGTCACAATCAAATTATTTTGTGATGTACCACTTTTGATACTATTTTGATATACCCCAACACACGAAATTCACCTTCCAACATCAAATGATGTCACAAACACACATTATATATAGTTAGGAATGATAAACTATTAACAGTTAGGATCATGTCCTAATGGATGAAAACAAAGTTCTTTCCCTTTCTCATTGATATTATTTTGCATTCTTTAACCATGTTTCAAAAAGAAAAAGTACAAAATATCAAAATACTGGTTTCCTATTTGTTAAGAAACTAAAATGGAAACATCAAATGAATTTCTCTTGCTGAACTCTTGCCAAAATTTTCTTTTCAGAAATACATATCACTATTCTAAACCTCAAACCATAACTTCAAACCATTGACAACAAAACCATAAAAAACATAAAACCTCAGAATTCCAATCTCATTGATTGATGTCTTCACTTACAGAGTACAAAAGTAGTGAAAATTAGATGCATTTTTGTAATGAACACAATACAATTAGGATTGAAATACAGGATCTATGAACAGCTGGCATTAAACTATTAACTATTTATGAAAACCACATTTGGATTAAAATCTCCTTGGTTGTGGAGCACATGATGTATTTTGTAGTCCCTCCCTCCCTCATTATATATTTATTGGTTTGTATACTTAACGAAGGTTTAGTATCTCTATCTACTTGAACATATTTCAGTCATGAAATTTATACTATCATGATAGCTCGATATTTACTACCTATTTCAATTTGGTTGAATCCAAAAAATACATTCTCATGAAGTCTAATATGAACATTATAATCCAGTCTCATTAACCTAAGTTGAGAACAGAAGTTTTTTTTTTTTTGGCCGCGGGGGGGGCGCTTTGCAGAACCCTTGTCATTTCTCTAGGCAACATCTTTTCTTCAATTGCTTTTTGCACACTTTTCTCTTCTCTTTGTATATCCGAAGCAAAAAACCCAATAACAACCAACCAACATTTAATTCCAGGATCCATAAATCAAAACCATTTTAGAAATCACCCAAAACTTCAATTTTTCATAAAAAAAAAACAGCAAAACGTAAGATGGAATTACGAATGGGGTAATGGAGAAAAAGAGATTACCTCAAATTTAGCGTTCGATGTTGCCGCACTCTTGGTGAAGTTTATGCTGCCTGAAATCAAATAATAATTGCAGCGTATAAGTTACGTATTATCTTTTTCTTGGTTTCCATTTGTATTATGTACTGTAGCCGAGGAGATACTCAAATCAGATTTTAATAGCTTAGTACGATAATTGACCATTCAGTATGACATTAAGAAGTAAACCAAAATCCCAGACATAATCATTAACAGAAGATACAAAAAGTAGGCTAAAGCAATTGTAAACCATTGTGACATGCAGCCTGATACATCCTTTGAATCCTTACGGGATGCTCACTGCCAATAGCTTCAATCACCCGCCCTTGGGCAACAACTGACAAAGAATAAATGAAACAAATTAGAAATCATGGTAGAACAATTCAAAACAAACCCAGACCCAGGTCCCTAATCTTTCCTCCTTGAAATCTTACATCAGATCCAGAATACAAAATCCCAAATTTGATATCAAATATGGCATATAAACTCTGTAAACCCAACCTGTCTTACTTGTAATCTGTTCAGAAGCTTGCTCCACCAGTATTAACGATGAAGATCAATTCGTCCGATGCCATCCTTCAATCGAACCTTCACGCTCGCACTACAATATCAGGTGTTTTCTTTATTCAGTAAACTCAATAGCAAAACCGGCATTTCCAAAATCAACCATTGTTTCTATCTATTGCGTTCGAGGGCAACACAATCATTTAACTGTATGAACAGTAGAATGAACGGTGCTTGGGAATAGTGTATGCGCTGTAGTATATTTAGAATAATATATACCAAAACCAGCATTTCAAAAATAAATTTAAACCAATGCTATTAGGAAATATCAGTATAACACAACATTCCATACCTGAATCAAGAGGGAACAATGAACCAATATCAAAGAACAGAAACAGGAACAGTGGCAAGAAAACAATCAAAATACTTCTTGCATAGAACCTACAAAATGAAAGCAAAATAATCATCAATATTCCACAACAAAGAAAAAGTTATAAAGATCAGAACCCATATTAGCAACAATTAAAAGAAGGAAAAAAAAAAAAACAAAGGTACTACGCATAGGCAAGCAATGTCTTCATAATTGCAAAGTTACCAAGTTACCACTTTGTTCTTTGTTCTTCCCAATTGACTTCAGCTTTTGACAGAAAGGTAGGCAAGCAATGTTCTCATAATTGCATCTATCTATAATTGCGTATCACATCCAACATCAAGAGTCATAACTAAAAACATGTACATAAAAATCATTTAACCAAACAGTCATGATTAGTATCAGGGGACATCATTGGTTTGATGTTAGTGATCAATGAAGGATCAGTGAGGCTCAGGCAAGGAAGAGGAGGTTTAATAATGAAATCAAGATCAAAATGCGAAGACTGTGAGAATGAAGCAAAAAAGAATATGTGTACATGAGATGAGATCCAAGACCAATAATCAATTTCCATCAGTAAAACTAATCCACGTCTCAATCACAAATGAGCCAAATCCAATAACTATGTGAACGAAATTTGACAGATTCTGAAAAAAATTAACAACATTCAATAGCAAGCAATGTAATCAAAAAATCACAGAGAAAATTGTAAAAATTTGAGAAACGAAATCCATCGAATCCAATCAACCACATACCGTGCAACCCACATATTAACTGAGAGCCAAAATTCAGAAATGATCTAAAATAACCGAAATCCCAAACTGAAGAACAAACAATAACCCTAAAACATCAAAACCCATATTATCAATTGAAAACCAACCACAACAAAAACTCTAATGAAAAAAAAAAAAAAAAACTCCAACATAAACATACGAAGATTAGATCAAAGAGCCTGACCTGGTCAACCTTGACGAAATCCTGATGGGCCTCCTCTCTGATTCTCTTTCATTGTCTCTCCTTCTCCGTCTCTCTCTATCTCTGAATCTAATTTCTCTCTCTCTATCAAACACAGAACACAAAAACAACCTCAGGGGTTTCTTCACGCTGCGTCTGTATCTGAGAACAAAACCAAAAGTAGAATGAACCGTTTGTATCTGGCTGCACTCGATGGAGTCTCTCTCTCTTTCCACTGTGCTTTCTCTAGAAGCCACGCGCAACAAATCCATACACAACGCAGATTCTAGAACGACTGAGTGGCAGGGCCAAAATTGTGGAAAAGAGTAGGAGCAGAAACGACCTGGATTGTTCTGGCAGCAATCGAATGAGAAGGTCACGGAAGAATGGGGTGTCTTCTACTGCCTAAAGTCGCATATGCCCGGCTGACATCATTTCAGACACCAATACGCAGGTGAAATTGTAGGGGAACAGCATTCACTAAGCATAAAAATCATGTAGATTGATTTGAAAGTTCAAAACTAAACACAAATCTAAAACTTCCTCGACGAAATCAGAAACCCTCAGCTCCAAGATCCTCAAATAACCGAAATTCGGAAAATCATACCTAGAAGTTGGCAACCGTCAGCTCTAAGATCCTCAAATTTTGCCCGCAAAAGCAATATATCAAAAATAATTCACAAACCAACTGCAGCTCAGAGCGAAATCCCAGAAATTGAGAAACGGGTACAGTCGATTACGTGATTGGAGGAACCGATGACGTAGTTTAAATAAGATGAAATCAAAACCCAATTGACCCCTTCCTGAGATGATAAAGCCAGAATTTCACTTCGATCCCCTTATCTCTCTCTCTCTCTCTCTCAATCATCCTTGATAATTGATCTCTCTGGATTGTGCTCGCAACAATCGAACGAAAAGATTATAGAAGAATAACAGCCTCTGTGCTGACAGCAATCAAATCAGAACATTATAGAAGCATCGCGGCCCGTAATGTAATTGAGGAACATACCAAGGGCAAAACCGTCACTCCATTTCAAGCCAAAACCACTGTTAGATGAACAGTATCTCTCCTTTAGTATATAGTAAATTTGTACCAACACTGCATACTTTTCACACACACACACACACATATATATATATATAGCGGAAATGATCATTTACTTAATTTTAGTTTAAAAATTGCTCACTTACCTAAACACTCTAAGAGATTGCCCACTTACCCAAACACTCTAAGAGATTATTTCCCTATTACCCAATTAAGTATTTTTTTATTCTTTTTTATTTATTTTTGGGACAATTTTGCCCCCTCCTTCTTTGTCACTTAGAGAGAGAAGTGATAGGAGACCTTGCAGGACTCCGGTGACTGGTGGCCTGGCGTGGACTTCGGTGACGGAATCCGGGGACCGGTGACCGGAATCCCGAATCCTGCTACGGACCGGTGACCGGATTCCGGCGTTTGATTTTATTACCCCCCCCCCAATAATACCCAGTAATCATATTATTTCCCCCCAATAATCATATTATTGCCCCTCAATAAACATATTATTGCTCCTCAACAACAAATTTATTGGGGATCAATAATTAGTGAAAAATGAAGATGTTTTTAATTTTGAATGTTTTAGTAGGTTTTTCCAAATAAATAATCTTATTATTGCCCCCCCCCCCCCAATAATCTTATTATTGTCCCCTAATAAAAACATTATTGTCCCCTAATAATATGATTATTGCCCTAGTAGAAACATTATTGCCCCTCAATTAAGCATGCAAACACCAACAAAAAGCAAACCTCGTTGATCCAAACACTAACACCGCTTCAATTTATTCCAAATTTATTCACAGACCATTCAATAAACCCTCATCACAATCCACTTCAAAAAACTTAGAGCTAGAAGCCAAAATCAAAAATCAACTCTTCTTCGTCTTCCTCACATCGCATTCTCTCAAACTCCCACAGTGAGAATGTATCATCCCACACAGAGAATCCATTCTCTCATCCATGATGCAATAGTTTTTCTTTTTTTTCCTTCCCCATTCTCGCAGCTCTTCCCATCGAAATCAGAAAAAAAAAAAAAAAAAAAAAAAAACATCTGAATTTTTCTCTGGCCACCCATGCTTCCCCTGTGGACACCCACGCTCCTCCAGCCCAATTCCGACCTGACCGCCTTCGTCTTCTCCAGGCCCTCTTCTCCAGTCGCTCACCTACAGCCCATCTCCGACCGGTCCCAGCCCCGACGCAGTAACACCCCTGCTTGCTCGTCCGTACTGGCCTCATTCAAGCCTGCAGGTGCCCCACGTCGACGCTCTCTACCATCACAACCACCATCTCTTGACGTCTCTAGATCACCGTCCCGGACTAGACGACATCAGGGGACCTCCTCAGATCACCGACGATCTCAGCGACCTCAGCGACGACCTACATGCCGGACGAAATCAGACCCAGACCGCCTGCAACCTGCGACACCTTGGAGTCGTCACTCAGCATCTGGCCGTCCGGCTAGAGAGAGAGAGAGTCCGGGAGGAGAAAGACGATGAGTTTCAATTTGATTAATGGGGGCAAAACTGTCAATAGTTGTTGGATTTGGTAAATTGGGTTAAAAAACTCTTAGTGGAGTAAGTGGACAATTTTTAAGCTGAAATTGGGTAAGTGGTCACGGCCCACAAATATATATATATATATATATAATATATATAGTCTTTATTTATTTTATTTTATTTTTTTAAAGAGGAAGATTGCAAGGTGTTTTAGAGCATCTCCAACAATGGAGTCAAAAGCCATAGTCATATGCAAAATTTGACTCCCCTAATGTCATAACTATTCATTCAATTTTTGCATCTCCAACCATCTTTAGTCAAAAGCCAAAATCATTTAATAAATTAATCATTTTAGATAATTAATTAACTATAATTAAGCCTATACCTTCCCCTCACCACCCATGTGCAGCTGCGGGCCCACTACTTTCCATATGAAGAAATATGGCTTTCGTTCTAGCTTCGTTAGTCATTTTAGCTTCACTTTTGACTCATAAGTCAAAATAGCTAAGAACTGGGAACGGTTGGAGATGCATGCCACAAGAGCCAAAGCCAAAATGGCTTTTGACCCTTACCGTTGGAGATGCAAACTTTGAAGAATATTTCACGAAAAAGGTTGAGGAAATTCAATTCATGAGCCCTTTTTGCGCTCATACCTTATGTATATGTACGTGTAGGTATTTTCACTAAGAGATCTAATTTTTCTCGGCATTTTAATGGATATTTTTTAGAACTTACTTTTTTTTATTTTTTTTAATCATATATCAACAAATTTACTATTAATTGTTTAGGACTCTATGAGTAGATTATTTCTACAAATTTTCAATCAAATTAAAAATAATTAAAGTATTCATAATTGTGATTTACCATTATGAAAATAAACAGTTTAGATTCGACAGATTTGGTTAGCTCATTGATTTGATCTAATTCGACACCTTAGGGCATCTCCCACCGTAGGCTATAATCTCATTTATAGCTTAGGAGCAGTAAGCTATTTCTCATAGACCAAGCAAAAAATTTGGCCTTCTTAAATTTGCTAGGCCGAATTTGGGCTCAGATTTGGTAAGCCAAATGGTGGGCCCTGCTGACTTTTTATTTTGTTTCTTTAAGAACATGAATTTTACATTTAAGAAAAATCATTTTTCCTATATACATGGGTTATTTATAATGTTACTAAATATTAAAATTACATCATTGTAAATATCTTGTTGGGAACTTCAATATGAGCCCAATATTTGATATGTTTAGAATTTTTAAAATAAATGTGTAATAATTAATTTTTATGATATACTTATTTTCATTTAACTAAAACAACTAGTTTTATTGATAGCCTCGTCAAAACCATATTCGGAAATATATTCTGAGCTGGGAAAAAGAGTACTAGAATGTGAAATACTAAAACATAAACAACAATATAAAGTAAAACAACGAAACTAACATATTAGAGGGATGTGATGATATTTGATTTTTGGCTTACGAAATTTGGCCTGACGGTGGCAACACTGCTTTTTGTTGGTAGGGCAAAAAAGCATATTAGAGGGAATATTCTATTTTTGGTAAGCTAAAACCATTTGGCTTTTAGCCTACCATGGGAGATGCTCTTAATGATTATCAATTTGGCAAAAGTTTTACAGAAGTAATTTAATTATGAATACCTAAAAACTGAATGGTCGAGATGCCAATATGTGATTGAAAATTGGGTCTCACAAGCGGCGACAAGTCATCATTACCACTGCTTTAATGGTCGTATTTACTCAAGTATTCATGATGGCAATCATTGCTGCATTTATGACGGTTAATCATTGCGTGCTTATGACATTTCACCATTGCCCATCTGGAAGGAAATCTGTTGTCCCAAAAACCCTCTCCCAACACTATCCCCATGTTTTGATTGGCCTAGAATGATTAAAAAAATCATTATATTAATCTTTCTTTCATTTTTTAATCTTAATGGACCAATCAGAATATGGAGACAGGCTTGGCACATGATTTTTGGGGACAGCAGATTTCATCCCTTGCGCATCTATAATTGTAATCATTGCGCACATTTATTACAATACTTATAACTGTAATTATTATCGCTTTCATAGCCGACATTTACTGCCGTATTAATGACCGAGTTAGTTATTCTAATTATGAGTCTGGAATAATTGACCAACCCCCAATAGATGAATTTCTCTTAATATCTTTGAGGATTTTTCTCTCTCTGACGGTCTGACCTAGCTCTGCTTGAATTTATTCAACAATTGTCGTTCTCAATAAAATTTCATCACCCTGGCCGTTGATGGTGTACCTATGTCTAGGTGGGCGGTGATCTGTTCCCTTCTCTTTTCTAGTTAGCTTGAGGGTAGCAGCGACGAAGATGTTTCCCTGTCGCTTGCCTTTTGCCTATTCCTCTATTCGCTGTCAATCTGGTTGTTGGACGAGTAATGGTTCTGGTGCCAATGGGGATCATGGCCCGCTGAGGTGGTGGTGTGGCGAGTTGCTGGATTTCGGCCGGACTTGTTTGTTGGCTTTTGGGTTGTAGATTGAAGGACAAGGACGGTGGCGGACGTGGTGGTGTTTACCTGGTTTCTTCTACCGACAGTGTACGGCGGAAATTCGGTCTAGGCGGCGGCGACGCCTCTGCTGTGAAGGAGGACGACACCCCACTTAGGGTTTGCTTCAGTTGGGCTTGTTGGGCCTCTACCGGGGATGGGGGGTTTTGCAACTAATATGTGGGCTTTAATGGGTTGGGTCCATAAGGCCTCTAGGGTTTTAGTTTTTTTTCTTTTTTCTTTTTTCTAGGTCTAAATAAGTGAGAAGCTTCGTTGTCAATTTATTTAGTTCTTTTAGGCTTCTAGGTTTCTTTGTCTTGAGTTTAATCCCAAAAGGTCGGGGTATGCTTTGCAGTGTGCTCTGAGTGATTATTCTTTCTGACGGGCCTTAGAGACCGGTTATTATTATACTACTTGTTGAACTTTAGGGTTTAAGGACATGTTCGACTTAGAAAAAGAAAATAAATAAATAAATTTGTGCTCAACATGTAAAGGCAACTCAAACCATAGGCTCTATTTGGGGCTGCTATTCTCATTTTAGCACCCCCTTGTTGCACTATTCATATATGACTTAATTCTCATCTTCAACAATGAGGTGCTATATGGGTGCTATTTTCACTATTCTTGATTGAATATAATATGAGTGTAATGTTGATGAATATTTTATTAAAAGTATGTTAATATAGTTAAATAAGGTTAACAATTGTGAAGGAGATGGAGGATATTTGGTGTGAGGAAATAGAAAAGAATGGGTTGATATTTATAGAATTTCCCACAATTTACTGTTCCAATAGGGTTTTTTTTTTCCCTCAATTTTCTGGAAATTTTTTAAATTTGTTTGGAACAAAATAGAAATAATAACCTTTGATTTAATAAGAGTCATTGATCACTTTTTTTCCTCAAATCTGAGTCGTCAGATTAAATAAGGTCAATTTGAGTAAAAGCAAATAATAACCCATTTGCTGAGCCCCATGAACAGTATCCGAGTCTTAGTCTTGGAAAAGTCTCAAATATGAGACTTGGATGAGCCCAAGTCCTATAATTTTAGGACCAACTCTCCCTAAAAAGTATTGTTGAAAATGAAAAATCTTATAATTCAACAAAATCTAGTTTTGAACCCTATAGATGGAGTTGCCCTAATGAGAGTTCGGTTTTTATGTCCCCACCACACAGGCGTAGTTACATTGAAGGGAAAAAAAAGAACAACTTGTGATCGACATGTAATGGGAGTTCAGTTTTTATGTCCCCACCTCGCGGGTTTAAAAGAATAAGAGTCGGGTATTGTCCTTACCTCCGTGGTTGTAGGTGCTGTGCACCAGTGCACCCAAATCAACTAGCATTAATGAGCTATAATGATCAACCTGTCTCTTCATAAGAAGATGTGTCACAATTTACGACTAACGATAGAGGTTTAAGTTCAAATTTTGTGGGTCGGGAAGACGGGAATGGTCAATAATGAGG